>PVIR01000672.1:0-160160 GCA_004026965.1 Petromus typicus | reverse complement strand
CCTCTAGTCACCTGAGACATGCTCTGTGCAGTCTTCCTTCTCTTCCCATATCCCTAATAATAATACTTCACTTTTGTCTTTGTCTGGACCATTTCTTCGCTCAGGACCAAAGCTAAACTGTCACAAACCTCCTTTTCTGCCTGCTGCACCCTTGCAGCCTGGGACGTGAGGGAGACCCCGCTTTCCCATCAGGACAGCATGCTCTTTCCACGGGGTGCATAAGGACAAACCCCAGCCTCACCCAGGGCCCCCCGAAGCCTGACTCTTACCCAGAAACAGCCCCTGCGGCATCTTGAAGGAAAGCGATCTGAGGCACTTGGTCCGCGCTTCCCTTTACACCTTGCACCTGCGCACCGGCAGAACGCTGCCCTCCGTGGGCAGGACTGCTGTCTGCAACCCACATCTCATGGCACAGTCGCCCTAGAGAAGCCTCAACCCACCAAGCCCATCTGAAGATTTAAGTGATTTCCCTTGCTGGGCTTCACCTTTGATGATCATTCATCTCACAAAACCTGCGGACAGAAGCAAATGACAACGTCATGTGAAACTTCAGGCATTTCCATTGTTATAATTCTCCTTTCGATGAATTTTCCCAACAGACCATAGCTACACGAAAGCTTCCCTTCTTTCAGTAAAAATACGACATCTCTGGAGAGACTGAGGCTGGGAACAAGGTTAATTGGGTTCATTCCTTCCCAGAATGATTTAGTATTATCCACAGCTCCTTTTATTGAACTTTTGAAGGACAAGTGCACAGGAGTTCGTACCATAGTAAATCTCTCCCACTTGTCCCACACCTTGGCCTTGGGTTCTTGTGGGTTTATGGCTGTTTTAAACGAACAATTTGCCCAAAGGGAGCCTTCACCGCCCCCAGTGACCTAGTGAGGAGGGACAGGGGCACCTCTCTGCCTTTCTCACCCTGAAAAACACATCAGCAAACAGACAGACACACACTGACACGCCCACAGGCACACACCACACACCCTGATTCAGCTTCAGAAGCGCCACTGGCTCTGACAGCTACTGATTTTTCTCACTGATCTCCAGGTACAGAACCACCCTTGGCATCTGTGTCCCTTTCTGTATTGACTGTGCAAACCCCGTTATGTTACTTCTATCCAAAGAGGGTAAAGTAATTCCACATCAGCATAGACCATGTGCTTTCCAGAAGTACCTCATACAAGGGCAGCTTTTCAGAAACCTACAGGCACAAAACCCGCTCCCGGGGAGAGTGGCATTCAGGGGAGTCACAGCCCGCAGTGCCAGGCTAAACTGGCAGGAATGTTCCCCACAGGAGCCCTGGGCCCTGACACTCAGAACGGAGTCGGGAGGGTGTGGCCTGCCTGGTCTCTGGCCCGACTCTCTCCACGGTCATTCCTATCCCATGTTATCCTGGATCAGGATCTATTTAACTTCTGAACAGAATTGTCACTAAACAATAGGTAAAGGCTCTATTAATTATTTTAAATATCATCCAAGTTGCCTCCACAGTATCTAGGACATTTAACCTGCCATCTCCTGTCTGGTGCATTAATGCACTTTGTAAACTTCTGGAGCCAGTCTGCAAAGTGATGGCACACACAGGAGCTAATTATCGCATCCCAGTGGGAGAAAAGAGTCAGGCAGGCAGCGGAGATGCAGCTGCTCACACCTCTGCCCGCTGCTTCCACAGGCTGCCCATCCCCACTGCAGCTCACATAGGCACACACACGTCCACACAGCGCACTGGAGTCCAGAACTTTCTAACCTCACTCCACTGGGCAAGATCTCTTTTTGCAGTGCTTTGCACATTTCACACAGTAAGACCCATTCCACATCCCGGTCCAAACACTTCTCAGAGAAATGACAGCTGATGACACATACTGCAATCACAGCAGAAATGTCGCACTGGGACTAGAAAAAATAAAAGGTGAATGTTCGTGAAACCGGTGAGGGCCAGATGTGTGTTGGTCCTCTGGCCCCCTGTGGTCATGACCTGGGTCTGGAAAAGTCCCTCGTTATCAGGAAGGTGTAGACATGGTGCCTTCAGAGTCAGCAGCCTGGGATCCGCTCCCACACGTCGCCCACTCGCTGGAGGACTGTCGAGCTCTTTGTGCAGTTTCCATCTGCCTCGGTGTAACTTGCACAGAGCTTCCAACACGTGGACCCAGCAGGCAGGATGTGCCGCGATGTCACCTCTGCACACCACACTAGAGCTGCAGATTCCTCGAGGGGCACCTGAGAATCTAACAGAACCCAAGCCAGGTTTCAGTGTCAGGCTGCGGCCTGCTGACCTCCGCATCGCAGCCTGGCCCCACTCCTACCCTTGGCCAGGTGGGCACTGCAGGGCTGAACCCGGACCAACGCAGCGGGGGAAAGGATATGGGGCTCTGCCCAAACGTGTCTCAAAACGCACCACATGGTTTGATTTAAATTGAATGTTGCTGAGTTTTCTCTTCTCTATCAACAGCACAGGTGCAGATCACAGGCCAACAGACACTGTGCTGAGCCAGGTGGAATGCCTTCTCCATGCAAAGTAACTTTCCAGGGCCGGGGATTTAGCTCAGTGGTTCTGGCACCTGTCTTGCAAGCACAAGGACCTGGGTTCGATCCCCGGTAACCACATACAACATTGAGCGTGGAGAATCATGCTCAGCAGCAATCAGTACCACATACCACAGTGCCGGGCGTGGTGGCTCACGCCTGTAATCCCAGCACTCGGGAGGCAGAGGCAGGAGGATTGCTGTGATGTGAGTTGGAGGCTGAGCTCAGGGCCAGCCTGAACCACAAAGTGAGACCTTGTCTCAAAAAAAAAAGTAACTTTCCACACATTTCTACTGGCCCATTTGTACAGAATTAGGATGTGTCTTCACTTTTTAATGAAACATGTGTTGGTTTTTCATTTTTATTTCTTTGTTAGTGCACGTTTGCAGCTCATGTTTATGCTTCTTATGTGTGGCTGGTGCGTGGACACAGCCCACTTCTCGAGCTCGTGAAGGCTGATGGAGTGCACCCAGGATCCTCACTTCCGGCCACTCAGAGAAGCAGCTCAGCGTCACCACAGGAAGGTTGTCCATGAGTGTTTCCTCTCTTCAGAAGTTTGTCTAGATGAGCTCAATCCTGTGCTGGCATACACCCCTGGTGCTCACAGGTGTGGAAGTTTCTTTCCTCTCTCCCTGCTCCTTCTCTTCCACTTCCTGTTCCTTGCCCTCCCTAGGGCTCCTCCTTGGGCTCGCACAATGGGCATCTCACACTCCCTCCCACTTCTGCAGGCCTGGGACCCTTGGACTGCGATCGTGTCACCACGAAGCAGGAGACTTCGCCGTCAGAGGTGGCTGGAATGAGGCATCACTCTGACGTCTGACCCAGGGGAGCCGGAAGAGAATACCAACGTAACAGCACAGTTACGGCGGAGCACGAGGCAGCGCAGAGCGCTCACTGTGGGGCATGGCGGCCTGGGCACGTCCCCACCCTCGCCGCCCATCTGCCCCTCCCTCTCCTGACGGGCCCAGAATGTCTGATGGGGTCCGGGTCTCCCACTGGGTTTCCTTGGGCCCCAGGGTCTTTCTTCCTAGTGCCCTGCCGGTCCTTCCCTCACTGCCTACTCTGCAAGGTTCTCTGTGCCAAGTGTCACAGGGGGCTCTTCATCCTCCATGGGGCCACTGTGGCTGGACCCAGGTCCACACGCAGTGGCCAAGGCTGGAAACAAGACTGTGTCTGGTGCTGGCTGCATCCCCAGCATGAAGGCCAGGCTGGCTGGGGGCAGGTGACCGAGCTTCACAGGGAGCTTACAGGAGCAGCTCAGAGAGGCACAGGAGGCAGCAGACAAGGGCCCTGGAGAGCACACAGCACACACAGCCCGCACCTGACCGCAGGGCACACCCCCCTTGCCTGTACAGTGGCCCTGCCCTCCTGCCACCCCCACATGTCCTAGCTCCACTTGGCCTGATGATGTGACCCAGTGCTGCCCAGGCCCCTAGCCAAGTCTTCCACGTTCAGGGGCTGCGTCCTCCCCTTCCTCTCTGAGGACTGGACCCTGGCCCAAGGCTCCTCCTCCTGTCTCTCCTCTTTACCCTTTTGGGTCCTTGGCAGGCTCACTTTTGAGCTATTTCTACATGAGAAGACAGCGAACAGCAGCCCTGGACCCAAGCTCTCCCACTGCCTGCACGCAACCGTGAAGGTTTAGCGCACGTCCCATCTTGCTTCCCGTCCCCGGCAGGCCCTGAACTGCTCTGGGGCACACAAAAGCGGAGAGGCACCAGGGGCCAGAGGCAGAGCTTCCTGCTCTGCCCTTCTCAGAAGAGTCTGCCGACCTGTGCTCTGTGCAGATGCCTCTGTGTTTTCGCACTTTTGATTGGACCCAGACTGTTACATCAATCAGCCAGGACTTCTCTGACAAATCTTATCAACCTCAGGCTTTTCATCCCCTACCCTGGACTCTTTAGCGTCAGCTGAAACTTCGTATTTCTGACTGTGGTGTCCCAGAAAATATGCGAAGGGCCATGAAAGCAGGAAGCGGATCGTGGGAAGGTGCAGTGAAGCGGTGGGCTAGTCTGCGGGCGCTGAGCACAGGCAGCCTGGAGGGCCAGCCACTCCCAGGGGTCCGCTCCGTCTCGGAGTTTTCTCTACAGACCCAAAAGAAAACCTCGGCGGGCACGAAACATCCGAACAGATCCAAGCAGACTGTCGGAGCCAGGGGAGGGCGATGTGGGACCGGCGGACGGCAAGGCCTCTGAGGGCCAGCCGGGCCGGTCCCAGAGAAACGCCTGCAGAGGCGCCAAAAACGTGTGCCATGAGAGCGTCATTCCATAGTGGCCACAGGACGGCGGTAGGTGGACGTCTGTGCAAGAGAAGAGTAAAAGTTAAACTGCGCCTTCGCACACAGTGGAGCACGGCCGGTGAAGATTAAACTACAGGCAGGTGGCGTTCGGAACCGACCGCTGCCCGCTGCCCGGGACTCACCGAGCGAGAGAACAGCACGGGGGCCCCCTTCCTCTGTGCGGCCGGCTGCTGCTCACTCCTCGGTGGAGAGATGGCTGCGGACCCGAAGAAACCAAATCAGAGGAAAAGCTTCAGGGCGCTGGGAACCGACACAGCCCTCGGTCCAGGTGGGCGATTCCCGGGAAGACGCACTGGCTGCAGGTTTCCAGACGTGGGTCGATGCCCCGTGCCGTGGGTGCCCGCCTAGGGGAAAGTGGGGGTCACAGCACGCTCAGACAGCAGCGTCGGCCTCTAGCAAGCACGACCCCTGTGAGTGATGGGCGCGCACTTCCGCTTCCGCTTCCGCTTCCGCTTCCGGGGCATCTTGCTGTTCTTCTCCCGCAAAGAATGCAAGGGCGGGGTCCCGAGCCCCTCCCACCCCAAGTCCCAGGCCCCTGCCTCGGCTGGTGTCTGAGATTCAACTCCCTGAAGTTTTATTAGACGCTGTCAGCTCAGCACATGGCACCGAGTCCGCTCGAGTTGAAGCCGGGACACCTGAGGCTGTCGGCCAGGTCCTAAACACATACACGTGTCCACCTCCCTGCCTATCTTTAGAAATGCCCACTCATTTCCAGCTGATTCTCCAGCTGCTTATTTGTGATGACAGTTATTATTTTGTGGCTAAATTAGCTGAAGCCCTGATAGTCATTGTGATATGCAGGTGCATTTATGTAGCACTAACAGGATAAAACAGATTAACAAAAAACAAAAACCTGGCTTTCTCTCGGTAATGTTTCACAGAGGAGGGAGCAAATCACATTTTTCAGTGCAGAAGTTAAATACAGATAAATGTATCATAGGCATTTCTATGTGTAATATATTTAGCCTCTAAGTTATGCCTTATTCTTTCCTTGAGAACAGCACCATAGAGGTGATTTTATTCATGATTTTCATACTAAAAACGGATCATGAGATTCTTTGGACCCTAAAATAATAGTTGATGCCCAACTGTCTTTCATCTGTAGCACGGACATGCATTTTAGGTCGTGTTATTTACCTCATTTGTTTTTGTGGGACATGTTAACTGCTCAGGTTAACGCTGACATCTGACCTTTAGAATTTAGTGCACTGCTCATAAACTTTATGGGCACAAAACGCAGCTAGCTTTCTCCCTGCTTAGCCTAGAGGCTGCTGGGGAGAAGGATAACCAGGACTGGGTGCTGTGAACTGATTTTGGTAGATTCTCCTGGTATTTATGATGCATTAAGTTTTCCAGATTTTCAGAAATCTTCCAGCTGAGCCTGATAAGAGATGGCGATTCATGGAGGAGACAATGAGTCCTCAGAAGATGCTCAGCGCTGGGCTGCTCACTGAAGACACAAGCCCAGCTGGGGCTGTCTGGAGACACTGCAGAGAAATGATCATCTCTGTGGCTGCAGACGCCTCCCCGGCAGAGGGGATGCACCGTGTGAGAACCCACATCTCGGTGCGATGGCCGCAAGTGTCTGCCCAGGAGAGCAACAGCGCGGCTCCGCTGGAAGCGGAAGCTGGTAGAGATGAGACACTGGGGCGGACGGTGCCATGGGGCTCCAGAGACATCTCCTCTAGAGAGTGAGAAGTCATCAACTTATTTATGAGAAGTGTGGCAGTACAAAAACATCACCGTAGGAGGTTGATTCTCTTTCTGACTTTGGATGAATTAAGTGAAGAGCTGAGGGCGACTACAGTGGGGTGGAGACTGGCTCCTCTGATTTTAGTGGTTGTGGAAACTGTAAGAGAACACGAAACATCTCTGAAGTGACCGAGAATGTGGTTAATAATCTTGATTAAGGTCTGCTAGTTTCTGCTCCCCGGACGTCTGGTGGGTCTTCACTTGGACACCCAGTTGCATTTCTGCGGGACTCCAGCCTCTTCTGCCCAGCTTGCGCCTGTCAGCCCTGCCCCGCTGACACCTGGCAGGGTCATTGGCTGCTTCTTCCTCAGCCAGTGTCTCTTACAGAACAGCTGACGTAAGGTGACCTGGGGCCTCCCCAGCGCAGTGTGTGAAGAGCCGTTCTGCAGTGAGGAGCCTGAAGAGCTCATGCAGTGGGAATGGCGCTGAGGCGTGGCCTCGGAGGGCACGCAGCTCCCTCAGCCACTTCTCCGTCCGAGACGGGCGGCCTCCGCTGCCTGTGAGCGACTGCGGTGACGGGGCCAGGTGCGCCAGACGGAAATTCCCCAAACTGTGACCAAGAAGAACCTTCCCTGCTTTCAGTTCATTACCCAGGTGTCGGTTGGACAATAACAGCTTTCCGAAATTCTGCTCCTTGGAATTGTCTTGACCTGAGAACTCAGGGCCTGGAAATGACAGCAGTTCTGTGGGTTCATTAACTTGTCCGCTCAGACCAACCTGCCTTCTTGAAACAGCCTCAGCCTCCCGTGTCCCTGAAGCACGGAGACGTCATGGTGTCTCGGTCTTTATCCTCGTGGTAAATTGGGCCACGTGAGTGACCAGCGGGGGCCTAAGCAGAGGGGTTGCCTTGGCACACGTCGTGAGGGTTATTTCTTAGGTAATAAAACGAGGCCCATGTCCAGCCAACTGCAAGAAAATAAAATCTCTTACTTCAAGGTCCACGTGAGAACTATCTTCCCAGTGGCAAAAGCAAGCTGTGGCTGTCCGTACACGATCTTCACAACTCCAGGTCTGGGCTGGAGGGAGAGAGGAAGAAAGGGAGGGGAAAAGGAGAGAGGGAAAGACGGAAACAAAGGTCTGATAGCTGAGGAAGGAAAGAGGGCTGAAGGACAGGAGGGACTGGGAACAAAGATCAGGGCGCGTCAGGTAGAGGCATAAATTCCTCCTGACGCACGTGGTCAAGGTGTATCTCTAAAATACGCCGATAAATTAATAAAAAACTGTTCCAAGTCTGGCTGGGAGGTCGTGGAGCTGCTCTTCCTTCCACTTTGTCCTGGGACCCCAAGAAAGTGAGTGTGCTCCCTCTACCTCAGTGCAAGGGACGAGAGCGGAGAGTGCTAGTGTGTGTTGAAGACTACTGGATTCTCCGCGGCTGGGGAGACCTCACTGTCGCCCCAGCGAGTGTGCCAGTTCTCCGCAAGACTGGGGGGTCGTGTGGTGCTGCCTCTTTCAGCACACAGTCTTGATGCTGTAAAAGCTGAAGGTCAGAGCTTCTTGTCCTCAAAGCTTGTGGCTGTAGGACAATGGTGATTTACTGCAAACAGTTCTACCAGGAACAGCAGCAGTGCACGGGGCACCGAGGTGAGCTGTCTTGTCTCCTGTGTTTCCCCAGAGCCACCGTGAGCTTCATGGACTCTGACATGGGAGCCTCTGTGCCAGGGGGAGGGCCCTGGCTGCTGCGGCCCCACGCCGTCCTCATCAGGGATGGTCTGCACGGCTCGAGTTCTGCTGAGTTCCTGAATATCTGACTCAGATACAGATACATGTGCTACTGTCATCAAAGAGCGTGGGAGTCCCCTCCCTAAAATGGACTGGTCCTCAGTCTGGTCGCCTCGCACAGCACATTTCTGTCCCCAGCAACCGACACTGACATGTTGACATAGTGTCATTTTGATCTCCTATTGCTTACACCACCAGTGGATCAGTACATGTACTAAGCCCCCTCAGAGCCGTCAGGCACCATGGAGACCACAGAACCAGGGCCCCACCTGCCTGCCACACACCTATGTGCCCACTCAAGCACCTGCTCAGGACAAGATCAAACTTCCACCGGCCCTGATTAGGTGCAGGCTCTGTGCTCCCGGACACTCAGAGGGCTCCACATCCTCCTGTCACATGGGAGGACTTGGCTTCCAGAACCAAGGTAAACATTTTTGAATCCACTTCTCTTTTGAGGAGACCTCAGAGGCAGAGTTTGAATAATGGCCAGATTTCTGCACGTAGCAGGGCCGGCAGAAGCTAACCCTGTCCACATGGCGGCCGGGCGCGTTCGCAGCTAATCTCCTGCTCACCTGGAGATGAGGATGAGAGGGTGGGCCAGCTGCAGAACACTTAGAGAATTCAGAGTTGGAAGCCCTGCGATTAAAAGTGTGCTCAGTGCACTCCAGGATCTTGGCGGGCTCTGCCAACCAGTGGTCCCTGAGGCTTTTAATGTTCCTAACCTTTTCCAAAGATCGAGTCTGCACTTGAATTTCCCTCCCGAGAGTTACCAGTCGCGGTCATCACCGGGCATCTTCTCCACGTGACACTGTAGCACAGCATGTCCTGGTCCGATCAGTCTCCTGACAGAACTCTGAGAAGTGGCCATCTGAATGACTGCAGCTGGTGAGCAGCAAGAACTTCCTCATTTACATCCTTTAAAGGCCTTCAGTAAGGCTGATCCTTTCACTTAGGATTTAATAAGAGCCAGAATCACTCTTTGCTCTTTGTAACATTGCACAGATCTACTATAAATATGACTTTGCTTGTCACTTTATTAGAATAATATACTCTCATAACTACTGAGTTGGTTTTCATAAATATCAAATGACCCAGTGATGCCCTGGTGCAGTGTTTTTCCACAGAAAATGCTTCAGAAGTGTGAGATTTGTGTCCCAGTGTCTAATGCATAGCCATTCCTGGAGTAATTTCAGAGTTTTAATCATATTCCTGGAAATAAAAATTACACACTTCCCTTGCTTGTAGATAATGACCTGTATCTAGCCACATATCAAAGTCAAAAGTGCAGTGTGTTCTACTTTTAAAGTTAGGAAGAGCCTTGAAAAACTTTGGATATGACTTCTGAAAATTTATGAGAAAAGGCAAGTTTTTATTTTGTCCTTACATATAAGGCAAATGTCACTGGAGTAAGCTGTGATTCATAGAATGAGGCATATGCCGTAGAACTACTGGCTAAACTTTAAAAACTGGAACTTGAATCTATTAGACACCTCTGTATGCCCTCAATGACTTTCACAATACTCTAATTCTGAAGAACATACCCCAGACCTTACACATGCTGGACAAAAACTCTTACCACTTAACTGCACCCCTAGTCACAGATCAACCTCACACCTGTATTCTTCTCAAGGCCCACAATTTGATGACTCCTCCTCAACTTCCATGTAATTTAAATAAGGTCAAATCTAAGAGTTTTGTAAATGTCATAATTACAGATGAAGAAGCTTAGAAATTTCTAAGTTGTGATAGTTAATTTCATTTGCTTGCATATCTACTAAGATGTTAAAATTTGGCAAACAAGTGTTTGAGGTAAGCAAGTATTTCTCATGATGTAAGAGGATCCGATACATCCCAGAAACAAATGATCTTGGAACAAAAAAGATACAGGTATTTTGAAAAATATTGTATTAGTTTTCCATAAGTATCATTTACTAAGTAATCCAATATCCTTTTCTTTATTATTTACTCTTTAGAAATAAAAACATATTACCACCATCACTACAAAAAAAAAAAAGAGAGAGATGTATCTGTATGTTTGGGACAACCTTATTCCAATGGCCAAAGACAATTGACTTAATGCAAAGTGTACTAAATTTCAAATGTGTAGACAAGCTTTGGTGTACCCTACAGTGGACTACTACCTAGGACTAAAAAAGAAATAAACTACTAATGCATGTAAAGAAGATGGGACTGTACATAAATTAGATTCTTAAGATCACTATGACATATTACGATAAACTTGGTGTCCTAGCACCATATACTCTTAAAATTTTAAAGCCCAAAGTCCCCAGGTCGGTTTTGCTGATTTGTAATAGAATGGTCTTTGGTGCTTCCTCTGGAAGTCACAGGAGCGAGTTCATCATTGGCCTTTGGATTCCCACAGTTCCTTGTTCTTGGCTTGTGCCCATTCCTTCTTTCTCCTAGAGAATCATCGCTATCTCAATTCCTTACACAGACTGGTAAGGACATTTGTAGTTACCCTTTGGGCCCACAGGGACAATCTGGGTTGCTTTCTCATTTCAAGATTAACTCAATCATTTCTGCAGTTAGAGAGTCACTCAAAGATTAATGATCAGGACCCCAAATTCTGTGGACCGTAATCTACAGCCTACTTCAGTCAGCACAAATGCTAAATGCCCACAGTCTTTCCTTGGACTTGTAAGACCTGGAAGATGAACCGTACAGTGGTGAAGCTCACAGCTGCGTTTCTGCTGGGCAGGGCTGCTGAGGGGGAGTCTGGGCAGGTGCGGGAGAAGCTTTGGGTGACAGAGACATCGTACCACGTGTGGCTGTGGTGGCATCGATCCGTTCTGCTATCAGAACTCTTGCAGTTACACACTTGAACTCTGTGAACCTGTGTGCATCAGCGAGGCCTCAATAGTTGCTTCTTTAGAAATGGAAAATTAAAGCCTATTAGGGACTTTGAAATCTGGAGGTGAAGTGATTATGTTTCTGTAGTCATGGCCTGAGAAACTCATTGCACTGTCTTCCTAGGGTACAAACGTTTGCCTGATACAATTTGAAAAAATAAAGTAAAAAACACATGACAACAACAAAACTCCCACCATCTGCACAATTTTACAAGACTTTTCTAAGAACAAACAGCAGATGGAGACACTTCCTACAGAAAAGTCTTGGTAAGGGCAGCAAGAATCGGTGACAATTAAGCTGCAGCACACACTTACCCCACCTGGCTCACTGCAGTAGGCACTCGACTCCAAGTGAGGGCTGTGATGCCTGCCATGTCACTGGCATGTGTCATGTGCCCAGAAATCTGCTGTGCACAGCCCCAGTCCAGTGGGCAGGCACGAGAGTGCTGGACCCTTCCTGCAGAGCAAACATCCCCACTTCAGAGGTCAACTTGGAGAGAACGAGGGCCCCGGTCCCCTAGAAGCCATCATTGGAGGTGACTCCACATGGCACTCCGAAGAAGTGGCCGCTGTCCTTGTGCTTGGCTCTGGCTCAGAAGCAAACAGGTTCTTCCTGACCATCAGTCAGGTGCCACATCATGAGACCAAAGCCTCCAGCTGAGGCTGGATGTCTGCTGCCCTGACTCTACCTCGGAGGACTGTCCATCTGCTACAAAGCCTGTTTTTTTCCCATTTGAGCCCATGACAGGATCTGTTCCAAAATCTCCCCCACAATAGGATGAGAATGTGGGGGGATGATATTTTCTTCCTTTCTTCTCTTTTGTCCTTTTCCTTTAGGGAGAGATTTTAAAAAACACTGGCACCAAAGTATGAGGCTGATAATAGATAAGAGTTTCACAAAGGACTTGCACCTATGAAGACGTTCTAATCAGCATACAACAGTGTCTCATACTTCACATCACTGGCAAAATTTGCCATTCACAGGCTTTTTTTTTTTTTAGGTTTTTTTGAGACAGGGTCTCGCTTTGTGGTTCAGGCTGGCCCTGAGCTCAGCCTCAAACTCACAGCAATCCTCCTGCCTCTGCCTCCCGAGTGCTGGGATTACAGGCATGAGTCACCACGTCCAGCACTGTGGTATGTGGTACTGGTTGCTGCTGGGGTGAGTCTCCACGCCCAGTATGTATGTGGTTACTGGAGATCAAACCCGGGTCCTTGCGCTTACAAGACAGGCGCTGGAACCACTGAGCTAAATCCCCGGCCCCTCACAGGCTTTTAACTGTTGCCAATGTGCGGTTGTCAACACATCATGATCCAGTTACAATTTTACTTTGGTTTTATTAACATGGATGAACACCTTTTCTATGTGTTTTTGGACTTTTTCATTGTTTTAATAAATATAGCTTCTCAGCTAAACGTACAAATACTCAGTCAGGATTGGATTTAGACTTCCTTTTATCTAGAAATCAATTTGCAAAGAAAGGCTGGGGATTTAGCTCAAGTGGCCCCATACCTACCTTGGAGCAACAAGGGCCAGAGTTTGATTTCCAGCACTGCAAAAAAAAAAAAAATAATAATAATAAAATAAAGAAAGAAAAAAGAAAAAAAAAGAATTGCTGTCTACAATTTTAAACCTTCTAGTTCATAAACATAATTTTCCCTTCATTTATTTAAAATAAATCTTTAAATCCTCTAAATTTCTCTGCAAATATTTATAAATCTTTCATTAGATTTATTCCTAAGTATTTGATTATTTTAAAATGTTACTGTCAAACTTTAAGTAAATGTAAAATAAAGCAGCAACATCTCGCGCCAACAGCTACTGTTCAGCTGAGGAGTAACTGAGAATTCGTGCCTCCTATACGTGTTCGTCCCAAATTTCAGCTTGTGATTAGGTATACTGTAAAATTCAATTTTGCCTGCTGACTGAAATATGAGCATAAGGGACTTTGTGCCAAGGGTGTTTTTAAGAACAATGGATATCATAGGCTGAGCAACTAAAAAAGCCTAGAAATTCTTCAGTATCAATATCAACAAACAAAATGGCCTAACAAAATTACAGGTTTAATGAACAGAGCAACCAAAAGAGTCAGACAAACAGATAACACTTTGTTTTTGTAAAGGGTCCGAGTTTAGTGAACATTCTGTAGAGTGACTTAGCCAGACTGTAAGAAACACAGGACAGCGATCTTCCCCCAAGGAGCTGTGACCCCTGGTGGCCGTGGTGTGATCTCTGCAGACTTGCTTGGCGGCGGCACGGCGTGAAGGAGCGGATCTCACTGAACGGCTCGGATCGGACCATCCAGCGAAGGGACAGTGAAGAGGCAAAGAACCGGCTCCTGGGCTCAGTGTTGTTGTTATGGTTAAATGCAGTATTCAAAATGCCTACCTTTTAATAAAAGTTATAAAACAGGGAAAGAGAGGAAGCTGTGATTTTATACACCGGAAATGAAAGAAACTAACTTTGAGAGGGTCCAGATGTTGGACTTAGTGAAAAATGACTTCTGGGCAGAAATTGCCAGTATATTTAAGGAAATTTTAAAAATTATGTTTAAAGAACTACAGGAAGATATGATGGAAAAATAAATACATTTCAGAAAGACCACAGAAGTCCTGAAATTCAGAAGTATAATAACTAAAATGAGAAACCACTAATGGCACCAGAGCAGATGTGGTTAGGCAGAATAATTAATTTTATGACAGTCTTGTAGTTAAGGTTCAATCAGAACATTAGAGAGAAAGAAAATAAACAAATAAAAGTAAAAATGCAATACAGCCACAGAGATATCTCAAGCATCAAATTCACAGGTATGAAATAAGATATATAACAAGAGAGGAAACAGCTAAAGGAAGCCATAAGCAGAGAAACAGCAGCTGAAAATTCAATTTTGATGAAAAAATTGTTCTTCTCATTTAAGAATCCGAAGAAGCAGAAAGTGACCCACACCTAGACCCATGATCACCGAAGTGTTAAAAGTCAAGAAAGTTTTTAAAGCAACAAGGTAAAATGGCTTGCTATGCTCAAGAGCACTACGACCGACAGTTTATTTTTTATCAGGAAAAAAAAAAAAAAAAAAAGAAGGCAAGAGGAGATTAGTCAAAGTGCTGTCAGCTAGAAATAGTTTTTATTTTTATTTTTAGTATGTTGACCAAGCTGGACTCAAAATACTGGACTCATAAAATTCTCCTTCTTCAATTTTCTTTTTATAGGAGATATATTTGAGATTCAAATGCACAAACAGGTTGAGTATGTAATGAGTGAGTAGAAAACAATATAATATTTACCAAGAACATTTAAAAGAATTGGACTGGCTGTTCTAATTAAGTGGCAAGACATTAAAATAAAATGTAACTAAAGATAGAAAATGGAAGCTTCACAATAATAAAATCAAGTCCATTTGGAAGATAATAAATATATCTATTTATATATTTACATATTGAGAATAGTTATATCCATGGAAATAGCAATCATAAGAAATACAAAATGGATGGAACATTTTAGTTTAAGACAAACTATCTGGGAAGTGAGCAGAGTGAAAGATAGAGATAGTTCTTAATAGAATTACTCCAATCCACTAAGAAAAGTTTAAAGTCTTCATTGAATTTGCACCTGAGACAGAGCTTCAAAATATTCAAGGCATAACCTAACTGGACTATAGAGAGAAGTCAATCATCCGCAGTTGTAGCTAGCATTTCCCACTCCTCTCTCTGTGGTCGGTAAGCAGTGTATAAGTCAGTAAGTGCATGACTAATTAGTTTAGAGTTTTTGCAAACAGGGGCCAGGGGTTTAGCTCAGTGGTTCTAGCAACTGCCTGGCAAGTGCAAAGTCCTGAGTTCAAACCCTGGTATCACATATCACAATGCCAGGTGTGGTGGCTAAAAGCTATAATTCCAGCATTCAGGAGGCAGAGGCAGGAGGATTGCTGTGAGATTGAGGCTAGCCTGGGCTACGTAGTGAGCTTAGGTCAAGTCTGAATTACAAAGTGAGATCCTGTCTCAAAAAAAGCTAAAAACAAAACAAAAAAAATCTTTGCAAATAAATGTCAAAGAAATAGATTTCCCGTATTTATTTGAAAACACTTGTGATGTTATCGACTTCCAAAGAAGTGTCAAAAGTAGGTAGCAGTGGGCACATGTGAGTCTGTGAATACATTACTGTTTTAGAGCTGGAGATGGAGTTTCCTCTGACCTGCACACTGGCAAGTACACGATTCAAAAAGATTCAGCCACACACAAGATGTGCTGTTCATGCTTCATCTGTGAAGTCCAAGGCTTTGATGTCCTCTTCCCTCCTGAGGCCACCAACCTGCCCAAGTCTCAGCTGCTTTCACACAAGAAGCAAATGTCCTCATACACCTACCCCAGGGTTCACCTTTCCAAGCTCTTCTCTTACATGATGTTTTGACTAGGGAGAGACCTCCCATGACTTGTCATTATTGAGTATGTCACAATTCCCATAGGGACATTTAATTCGTAGATGTTTCAAAATATCAAACTCAGTCCCTCTAGCAGTTGCCAGGCTAGCTCAAAATACTAGGCTCAGGACAAAACCTTTTTCTTTCTCTTTTTCTTTTTCATTCTGGGGATCAAACTCCTGATCTTGCTCTTATAAGGCAGGTGCCAGAATTACTGTGCTAAATCCCCAGCAAAATACTTATTCTTATATGGAGAACCTAAAATGCTTAGCCACTTAGAGCTATTTGGCTTTAAAAACGGATAATAATATATCTAAAATGTACTAATAAAAAGGAAAGAAAAAATGAATAATTAAATAAATTAGCACCCATTTTAATTGTATTAGCAAAATCACATTTATTAAAGATCTCTGATAGCCAGAACACTTAAAAATATAGCAGAACTTCTTTTCAAAGTAATTTCCGAAATGCTGGAAGCATCTGAGAGTGCAGGCTGATTTCCATTCCATTAACTTACTCATTCTTCTTTTCAACTCAAATCTCTATTTATATATCCTCTGTAATATCTTTCCAGAAAAATTATAATTCATCAGAGCAGTAAATGAATTGTTCTGCTTTCTCTAAGGTGTCCAAAATTAGTGCCTGAGAAAATTAGCTTGAACAAACATCATAAATTCAAAATCTTAAAGCATGGTAGATTCTAGAATCTCTGAGTATAAAAGGCTTCGGGCACATGGTCAAGGTCACTGGCAGTCGTGAGTTCAGCACAACACTAGGATGGTGCATTCCCTTCAGCAGAGTTTTCTAAACACAGTCTCATGGATTTTACCATGATCAGCACAGTAGCTGGACAGATGTTCCAAGATAGCTGGTGCCAACCCACTGTCCAGCGTACAGGACGCCAGCCTGACAGCTGTGACTCCTGCTACCGATTTCCACCCATCAGTGCCCAAAGATCCGTTTCTATTCACGGACAGAGCAAAGCTAAGCTTTTTAATCATAATTCCTTTTCTTGCAATAATCAAGAAATATAATTTATTCATTTTTTATATTTTACTTTATATTTTCCCCCAAGACTATAAAATGTAACTCATTTTGGGTGTGTGAATTCATTCAAATTATCCACATTGCAAATGTCACATCTAACTTGGGGCAGTTCCAAATAAACCTGATCTGCAATATTTTTCATAGCACTCTGAGAAATGCTTTTTAGCATAATCACCCTACTGTTTGGAGAATCTTTAGTAAGACAAAAATGTTTTAAGTCTGTAACAAAGGACTAAAATGAGAAGCATTTGTAGGTGGTCCATTGTGAAACTACTTTTTTACCCTGATAATAGTCCTTTTAATGATGCAAAATAAAAATTTCTGCATCCACATTTTGATTGCACAGTTCTGTGGAAACATTTTTTGAAAAGTTGTATAGTATCTTAGCACTTCACACTGGGTAACTTACGCACCAATCAGTCAGCACCACGTGGCACGAGGGACTTTACAGAAGCCCTAATAACTTAATGAAATGCTCCTTTCATAACTGTGATGTTTGAGTGGTCGTGTCCACTTGAGAAGTTTGGTTAAGAAAGGCTCAACTACATCAGCGCAGCAGCCGCTCGCCCTGGGGATGTTCACTATCTGGACATTACAAGGTGGGGTGAGGGAAGACGAGGCTTCTGCTGCTTTGGAGAAGCCCCAGGCTTCAGCCTGGATATCACCTCCAGCCTTCCACAGCCGACCCTTCCCGTGAGTGGATCTCTCAGCCTCTGGCACAGGTTCTCCAGCTCCCCCTCACAGACCCACTGATCTCTGGTTGCAGCCTCCTAGGAGCAGCACTGCGAGCTTCAGGCCTTCCACTGAATCTCTCCATGTCCGAGGTCCAGACAGACCCTCTGAGCTCTTCCTCCTCCAACTCTGAGAGGGCCACCGGAAGTCATCTTGAAAATGCATGCATTTATACATCATGTGTTACATCTGTTTCTCTAATAAATTCTGCCTGGTCCAAATACCTTTCACATTTGCAGCTCTGATGTTCCAGCTCATGGTTTCTTTGCAATGTGGCCCAATGTGGTGGTACTAACAAGTAGACTTCTCCCGGATGCATTTGAGAAATGCACCGAGCCAAAGGCATCTACTTATGCTCAGCTTACCTGCCTCCCAGGTGGGCGACTCTGCAACCTGAGTGCTTCTGTGGGCAGCGGCACTGCCTGTGCCCTGTCCACACCGTGAGCCTGCCATGGAGGCCCGGGGAGGAGGGCGTGTGTCCACCACGGCTGTTCTGGGCACTTTACCTCATGAGTCCATTCTGTCTCTCACTGTAATAAAGTGTGACAGCAAGTCCACACCCTGCTGAACGAAGACCATCCCTCTAGATAACCCTGGCGCCCCAGAGTCCACTTGGGGCCCCTGAAACAGCCTGCTAAGCCACAACTATTAAAGGACACTCAGGCATCCTCTTGCTGTAGTTCTAGTTGTTTCATCTCTCCTGACATTTGGAAGAAGTTATTGTTTCAATAAGGTCCTGTGTGGTCGAGTCACAGATGTGTCTGGAGAGCACTGGAGGAGGATGTCTGAGCAGAGGCTGCTGGAACACACAGGACTGCATGCTCAGGGATGGAAGAGTCCCACGGACAGGGCCAGGCGAGGGAGAGAGTTGGCCACACTCTGCGCCGGAGGCCCTTCCCAGAAGGACACTCAGTGGCCACTCACCCAGGACAATGAAGCTCTTGCATCCACCCATGGCAGGAAACTCTCCAGCTGCTCGCCTCCCACCACCCTGCCAAGGGGCACCAGTGTCACCACCCAGGGCTCATGTGAGTCATGCCGGCGGCCACAGCAGAGCCCAAGATGGCCACATAGCACAAGCAGCACCAGGGGCCTCTTAGTCGTTAGCACAGGGCCTTTGTCCAGGGTGCAGGCCGCCAGCCTCCCCACTCGGTGGTGGGCACCTCCATTAGGAAGTGATCCTCTGTTTCCTCCCTCCCGGAGTCACTGGCTTACTGGAGCGCCTATTGTGTAGTAATCCCACAGGCCTCCAGAGGCAGCCATGCTGGGGGTCTGGGCCTCGCAGGACACCAGGCACCCCCCAGATGGGCGCTGTGAGAATCTACCACGGAGGCAGACAAAGTGAGAGGTCGACGCGGGTGCTCTCTGTGAGTGCCCAAGGCTCGCCACACAACCTGGTGGGAGACACAGCCGAGTTCCACACTGTTCCTGTGGCGGGGCCGCCATCCCCCAGAGCAGAGGACCGGACGGGAGGCCAGGCCCACACTGCGCCGTGGCCACCTCTCTTCAATCCAGATTAAGACAGAACTTGCAACTCGCAAGACGGCTAATGTGACAAAAAGTGACAGAATGAGAGATGTGAGCGTCCAGGTGGTGAACACAGAATGACAAGGCCTCTGAGACCATGTTGATCAGAATCTGAGACTGTCTGGAGCTGGAGGTTGCTGCGTCTTGTGGAAGCTTGCTGCATCTCTGGAATAAGCAGGAAACCAGCGACCACACTTATCTTCCCACGCAGGAGCCTCCTGAGATCCTAAAGCAAACACAAGCAAAGCTGGGGAACTATGAAGTCACCTCCGTGAAGGTACTGAGCTGTGTGGGTGGCTTCTGTTCTCAAAGGAGAGCCAGTTATGCACTGAGGGGAATGACATAGCCTCTAGGAAATGAGACTTCCCTGGGAAGGGAAGAAGGTAACCTGTGAGAGACAAAACCAAACTCCGAGGTCCAGCCACAGCGTGCAGCTGGCACAGGAGGAAGAGAAGGAAAGGAAGAGACGGGAACGGGGCGGAGTTTATGTGACCCGGTGAGATGCAGCAAGTAGAATCCATCAGAGAACAATCAACGTGGACGGAAGGAGATGGTTTCTCAGCCGCCGTCGCCCCTCCCGCCACAGGTGCCGTGTCCAGCTCAGGGGTGGTGGGAGAATATTCCGCCTGCCTCATCCCCTGCCTCAATGCAGCGATCACAGAGAAAATTGGTGATGCCCTGCCCTCTGGGGACCTCCAGTCCTTACCGGGGCACCGGGGGCCTGTACCGGCTATAGAAGCTCGGTTCCCTGGGCAGAGCATCTCCGCAGCTCCTTCCCGCCTCTGGGCGCCGTGCCAGAATGCTCTGTGGGACCGTCTGATATAAGGGGAGATCTCAAAGGACCAAGATAAATGTTGAAAGAAAGAAAAGTAGGACGTTAGAGGAAAGAGGAAGTAGATAGGAACTACTGACCTTTTAAATCCACATATTGCTGCAAAACTAATGTCTGAATGAGCAGACTGAAAACACACCCCACGAAGACAGGCCAGAGCACAGTCTGGTGGAAGTCACGGCGATGAGGAAGTTGGAAGTCAGGTCAGGAGAGCGGCTCTTGCAGTGGTGCTGGGAAGGTGAACTCGAGGGAGAGCAGCAGCCCAGAAGCAGCAGAAAGCTGTTCTCCTGGAAGACAGAGAAGCCTGTCTGGAGATTAAAGATCACAGTCCATTCCAGGGAGAATAGTGCCATCAGCCTCGATGTGCTGATGTACGCTAAAATATCCAAGAGAGGCCGACGCTTACATCATTCACCCATCTGTGAAAGCAAACAGCACACAGAGCGCCACTCTGACACCACACTCCCCTGCACCCTGGGCCCTCGGAGGGTCCTCAGCTCCGGAGGAAGAGCACCACCTGGGCAGCCAGGCCGCCCCAGAGCGACCGGAAGATGAGTGGGTCACGGGTTTCAGTCGGTCGCTGGTCCTTGGGTCCAACCTGAGAAAACAGAGGAAGCGTCCGAGCAGAGACTGAGTCCAGCTAGACCTCAGGTGGAGCAGGGCGAGCACAGCAGACATCTCTAGCACCACCAGGAGCCTGCAGGAAATGCTTCCCCAAGGTGCAGGAAGCACTGGTCCCTCAATTCACCATGACAACATACTTGAAGAGAAACTGCGGCTTAATTCTTGTTCTTACTTTGGAAATTAACCACTAGGAGAGTCTTTGAAAAGTTATAGAATTTTCACATTTAATAAGGAGAAAGAGGATAATGAGTCAAAAAAGGAAATGACAAAAAAGTGTAATAAACAGGGAGCAAAATTAAAATAGACCTCATGTGATCAAAATGACTTCTTTCATAAAAAGAAAAGAAGAGTGCACTTTTTCTGAGTCTAACACAGCATTAAGAAGCCACTTGAGAGAGAAACTGGGCAATTTGCTGTACAAAGAATTAGAGGTGGAAGTGGCCAACCAGGAGGGTATGGGTGACTCTTCATGGTGACATATCAACTTCCTGGGATTAATAAATGCCTGGAAAACTAATGAAACACACTCTTGGGCAGTCATAGGGTGAGAGCTTAGATCTCTAACTGACTCTGGCCCTTGTTTTCCTGCTTTGCTTCTTGGTCTCCATGAGCTGAGCAGCTACGCTCCATCCTCTCCTGCCATGAAGCAGCTGGCCATGGGCCGCAGGCGCTGAATCCAGGAGCCCCGTTAAGTTTCTTCTTTTAAGCCGTGAGTGTCCATTACTGGGTCTCAGCGACAGGATGGCTGACCAAGACAGCAGGAAGAAGTTGGATGTCAGCATTAGCCAGGACTGGTGGAAAAAAGTCCAGCGTCCTTCACGGAAACACCAGAGCCGGCAACGGGAAGGGGCTCTGAGCCCGCAGTGATGAGCTCGTGAGGCGCGCAGTGCCGCCTCAGCAGCCCACCCTGCTCCGTGAGGTCTGGTTGCTCCTATTGGCAGAGCAGCTCACTGACTCTGTCCCCGGCCTCTCACGCCTGACCAGCAGCTGCACCACCACAAGGGCGCCTCTTGGGACGCCTCTGCCGCTCCTGGTGTCCCCACGAAAAACAACAGAAGATAACGGCTGCAGAAGTCGGGCAGCGGGAAGTGGGCTGGGCGTGGCCTAGCATCTGGGGAGCGCTACCCTATTCTGCCCGGTCCTGGGGGTTCTGTTTTATGGTACGCGTCTTGAACAGAGTGCGTCCAATGTGCGTCAGCGGGGACGTCCACACAGCAAGCTGGGCCATTCTTCAGGAGACAGGGCTGCGTGTGGACGGTTCCCTCCCGAGAGCCAGAGTCTGTGGGATTTGCAGGCCTCTTGCAAAAGGGAAGGGGACTGAGAAATGGAGAGAGCGGGAAGAATAGGAGAGGGAACACGGAGAAAACTGAGAAGTTGCAGGTACAAACCAGCTGCCGGTGATGAATTGGACCGTTGTGTACCACAATGGACTCACAGATGTGACACCAGAAGCTCCGGACAGCGTCCCCCAGCCCGGGTCTGTTTTGTGTGCCGGCAGCTCTCCGCACCTCGCTGCCGCCCCAGCCTCCCGGCCGCCGCTCGTTTCTGGAGTCTGTACCTGGGTCTCTCCCACACCGCTGGGACTTGCCAGCGCTTCAGAACACGCACCGCGCAGCCTGCGCCCTGCTGTCTGCACAGCCTGCCCTCCTGCTCCGTCCCGAGCACCCGCAGGCTGCCTTCTCTCCCGAGTCTCCTCACTGCTCACCACTGCTGCACCCTGGGCCCAGCTGAGGGCTCAGCGCGTCTGCTACCTGTGGGACAGACCCTGGCGCGTGCCATGCCCGCCCCCTGCTGTCCTCAGGGGGCCACTTCGGACAGCAGGAGGTCACGTGTGTGCTCCCTGCTGGGTGTCTCCCCGCTCCCCTGACCTGACACCTGGCACCTGCACCCCCGCCCGTCCCCAGCTCACTGGCTCTGGACCTGTGTCAGGACTCACCGCTCTGACATCAGAGTCTGGAGCACAGTCTGAATCAGGCGCCTCCAGCCGGTCTCCCCTTGAGAACACTCACCACTGTCCCTCCTTAAAGAAAAGTGTCAGCAAGATAACGCTGCACTTCCTGTCAGACTCCACCAACCCCCAAACCCGGAAAGTCAACCTGCCTGGGTGGACTCCACAGACCCACAGCTCTGCCAGCTACCAGCGCCGCAGAGGACTCTGCTCTCTTCAGCTGTAGACAACTCTGCACGCATTCGTTTTATTATGAAGTGCATTATTTTCTGAATAGAGGCAAAATTGAGGAAGATTTCTGGGATCCATTAGAAAATGGGAGACTGAGGACATAGCTTATTGTCCGAGCATTTGCTGAGCTCCTGCGGGGTTCTGGATTTTATTTCCAACAGAAGAAAGAAAAGAAAAGAAGAAAGAGAGAAAGAGACACAGAGAGAGAGAGAGAAAGGAAGGGGAAAGGGAGCGAAGGAAAGGAAGGGGGAGGAAATGGGAAGATATTCAGTACACGCAACAAGTAGAAACAGCACTGATGATTTTTTTTAAAAAAATGTCAAAAATCAGACAAAAATATCAAAAATCAGACAACTAATTAATGCAAGTTGTAAATCTTTTTCATTTGAAGAACATATCTTTTTCAAGTATAAATCCAAGCTCTTAAACTGAATAATACAGTGTCTCATATTGCTTATTCAAGAAGATTGCTTTCAAAATCCTAAATGTCTTTAAATGCTACTGCTTTGACAATTACCTTACCCAAAGTCATTATTTGAATAGTATTTTCTGGATACTTTACATGGATTTTGTAAATTAACACTGATACAGGAGGAGTAAGCCTCGCTCACGACCTGAAAGATACCTGAAATGTAAGTTCATGTTCTCTACTATCAAAAATGAATTTTAGGAGCAGTGGAGGTTAAGAGTAGGAAAACTTTATTGAGAAAGAAAGCTTCCACCTAAGGAGAACAGAGAGGGATCCGAGAAAGTGGGAGACCCACTCACCTTACTTCCTAGGGGGCTTGGATGGAGCAAAGCCACAAGGTGAGGTGTGTTTAAAGTGGGACCAAGTCACAGGCAACCAGTAACATTGAAAATGCAGCCACTTAGGTAATATTGATACAATGAGAAACCACAAAATGGACAAAACCATGGTCAACTAATAGGACTACAGCACATATAGTTGCTTAGGTAATACTGATTAAGTGGGGATCCAAAGTGAAATCAAGTCACTTAACACGCGTACAGAGATTTTCAGTCGGGAGTCTTTGGGAGAGGTGGGTCAAGATCCTGGTCCTCCACCCTCTCCCAAGCCTGGAGCCTACTTAGAATGTCACGCGATGCTTTTCATTCTAGTAGGTAGCTCTCTCTTCTGCTAACCTTCAGTGGAGATCTCTTTGATTGTCCCCAAGTTGGCTGCTTCTCTGTGGGCTTTTAGAGGGCCAGCCTGTCTACCCCCAAGATGTCTAATTAGCTTACCAATTTATAACAATACCATGACAAGTATCATTCTGTAAGATAATTCTCATCTCTGCTTCACAGATGAGAAAATTCATCTTCGGGCTGTTAGAGAATTTACCTCATTTATGATCCCAGCTAAGAAGTAGCAGGACATAGACTAGAATCTTTTCATTTCATCATAAACACCAGTGTGTTTAGAAGTTAGATTATACTTTGGAAGCAAAAATATGTATTGTCATCTAAAGAATCAAAGACCAGCTTCATTTTAGATTTCTGCTAATATTGCTAGTGTTTTTAGCCGATGTGACAAGACGCATCCGTGTAGTTGGAAGTTTGTTATTAGCAGTGTGCTTGTCGCTGTCTAGTTTATTCATTTCCAAATCTAGTCCCATTTCATTGCAGATTGCTGGGTGCAGACCGAGGGTGGGCGGGTAAATGCTGCTCCTACGTCGGGGCTGCCCACCTTCCTTAGAATAAGGAAGCACCGGTCCAAGGGATAGAGTCAGCGTGGACTGGGTCAAAGCACCCTGGGGCAGGAGTCCCTCTCTCTCCCATGCGAGCTGCTGGTCCGGGCACAGTGTGGCCTGGCTCAGGAAAGGCTTCCCGAGACTCGTGGGCATTTCCCAAGACCATGAGATGAAGTCTGTCCTGTGTGAAAGTCCCCATCTTTGGAACCTGTGTGACTGCTGAGGGCAAACGTGTAGCAACCACACATCTGTGTGCTTGGAGAGTAGTAATAAGGTCAGAAGCTGTGTCAGCTGGTGACGTTGAGAAAGAAGGACCCACAGTGATGCGTGTGTCAGTTTGCAGTGAGTGCGGGGCAGGACCTCGGCCCGCCCAGCTCCGTCACTGAAAACGGAAGGAGTCATCTCACACTTACCTAGAGTTCCTGTTAAGTTTTCCTTTACTAACAAGATACGTGAGAATTGTGTTGCTCAGTTTCTCACTTGCAAATATGCTCATTGGCGAGCCAGACAGAGTACTCGGATAGGAGCGAGCTCACGACGGCTGACAGGAATGTTACACAGCTCTACGTAAGTACACGGGGCACTGAGGCGCACCTTCGGGGGGGAATACTAAGGCCGTGCTGGGACCCACTTCTCATGCAGGAATTTTGTATTGTAATAAAGATCTTTTTATGGAAATAAACTAAACATTTTATGAAAAATAACATTGAAATTTCATTTCATAAATATAAGAACAGAGCTATGATCTTCAGTATTTAAAATAGAAAGCCGAATAAAATAAAAATAGAAGGCGTAAAATATGAATATGGAGATTTAAAGAATTCATTACAATAAATTAAAATTTAAAATGATAATTTACACCTCAGCCTGGTGAGATGTGCTCTCGGGCCACACTGGCAGGCTGTGCAGAAGCCGCGTGTACGCGGACAGACACGAAGAGCTTCTGTTTAATTAGAACTGCTTTGTTCCCTTCACAATACGTTCCTGTGATATTCTGAAGCATAAGCTTCTATTGTGAAAGAAAATTCATATTATATTTTAATGAGACCTATGGTTTTTGCGTTAGTTTTAAGTTTTAAACCTGTTAATTAAAAGAAAAATAAAGTTTATACATATTGATGCTTAGGAAAATAACAGAGAATTCTGGTTGAATTTCATTTTCCATAATAGACTTGACAAGATTAATTATCACAGATAGCCATATTTAAAAATCTGACTTTTCAGTTTTCTTATTTGTGGATGTCTCCAAATGGCTGTCCCTGTACCTGAGCTCCGTGTTCTGTTTGAGGTTCTGCGGACTCGTGAAGTCCACGGTCCTCAGTAACCGTTACCGCTAACAATGAGAACTAAGCACTTCAGACAAGCACCATTTCAAATGTAGCATTCAGAAGATGTCAGTGAGGAACTGTTTTCAAACTTTAGCATGAAAAATTCTACTACTCACTTCCAGAGCAGGGAGGAGTGTACTTGGCCCTCTATGCATTCATATATGAACACCACAAATGCTCCAGCGCACTCCAAGCCCACTGTAAGTGGAGCCCAGACACGAGGTCAGCAGGAAGCTGGCCTCCTGGAGGATGGTCCTCAGCCCCAACTGTCTTAGGAGCCCCCATCCTCAGTGCTTCCGGAGGCATCCTCACACCCTACATGTGTGGCAGAGCCTCTCGTCTTCTGCCATACATGTGATCACAGTTCCACTGTCCTGGTTTATACAGGTTCACCTGTCACATATCCACTAACATGGGACGAAAGCCACTTTGGAAAGATGAACTCAATTATAACTTCAAGCATAGATGTATGTAGGGGTAGAGCAGTGGCAGGCTTCAGTGGGACAGGCTCTGCCCAGGGCTGGACCACATGGAGGCCGAGCTGCCCGTTTCTGACTTCCAGTGCAGAGGGCCAACTAGACGCTGACACAGACACTGTCCACAGCCAGCCGGCCCCGGCCAGCACAGGAAAGTGGGCTGCACAGGAAGAAAGGCGATGCCCGGCCTCACGGTGGGTGCTGCTGTGCAGGACCCCAGCCACTGAAGGCCCTGCAGCGACTCTGTCAAAGAGAGAGGGCCTGGAATGCAGCAAGGTTTCTGATGCCTCCCTGTGAGCAGTGTTGACAAAGGCGTGTCATCCACACATTATCTGTAGCTGTGAGTGTTGAAACTCAGACCACAGCCACTGAATTCGCTGAGACAAACCGCTTCCCTGAAAACTGCGGTGTTCAAACCCCACAGCCCACGCCCAGGTCGTGTCAGGTGGCCATCCTCTTTTCCAGTGCAAACCCTGCCGGGAAGAGCTAAGTAACAAGTGTCCTGGACAGCAGAGCCGCGCACACGGCTCACAGTGCCGCCGGCCGAGGGCCCCGCACGCTCTGCGTGCCACAGGTGGCGCGGGCTCCGTGGCTCCGGCTTGTTCCCCAGCTGGTCCAAGGCGACACTGAGCTCACACCCTCACTGATGGGCGCGCTGAGGGGCGCCTTGTGCTGCCCCATGGTGACCACCCAGTCTGCTCACCTCCCCTGAAGACAGGGGGTGTACGTGGCTGGATCCCTCCCGGGCTGCGTCCTGGGCTGCGTCCTGTCTCCAAGAGGGTTTTAGAGCCAGTTTATATGCAGCACTTCACAGCAAGTGCCGGACACAATATGGAGTGTCTGCGCCATCAGAAAAATGTCTGTGAAGAAGTCGGACTCTCTGAAGAGCTCACACCTCTCCTTCCCTTGAAAACAATAGCATGTGACTTAATCCATGAGCTACTCTGAGAACACCGACTAGCACGTGGTTGTTCTCCATAAATTCCTCCTCAATAGAACACAGCAACAGTGACATCCAGTGTTTAGTAAAATCAATGGCAAGTTGTCCCCAGGGACCAGAAGGGCCTCCTTGACTTGGATAGAGACATCTGAGCTTATCTTGCACGAGCACGGGGATCACCCGGCACCTGCACCGCGCGTGCCACACGAGGGCGGGGCTTTGCTTCCTGGCATCACTGACTTCAGACTCTGCACGCTCTAGTGTGCACCGAAGTTGATCTGAACACGGTTTCTGATGTGCTCCCGCTATTTCTGATATGGCGCATCTTCCTTTTTGTTCTTTTCAGTGCCCTTTTATTGGTCTTGAGAACTGCTCTTGGCCCATAAACTACCAAGTTATTTATTTCTTTAAGATTTTGAGGTTTTCCTGTCATTGTGTCTAGTTCAAATAGTTTGCTTTGATTCTACTGTGGTAAGAAAATACACTCCGGATAGCATTAGTTATTTATATTGTGAAGGTGGTTGGTGACTTCGGGTTTGTCGGTGTTGGGATTTGTTCTGAGGACACTTGCATGTAGCAGGTATTTTATCATTGTCAGCACCGGGATTGGGCACCACGGGAAGCAGGGAGTCTAGAGTTTTGTTATTTTAGTTGGTGGTGTTTTTAGTTCTTCCGTGCTCTGAATTATTTTCTTGTCTACGTGGACGTCTTTTCTGTTTGACAGGTCAGGGCTGCTCGCACCTGTGACTGTGATCTTCCTACTTCTTCCTTCACTGTTCTCAGCAGACCCTCCTGTAATCTGTGGTTTTGCAGCAGCCGTACACAGGGTCACCAGACTCCTGCAGTGAAGGGCTGTCACGTGATTTTTCTGTCCCTAGTTATCTCTTTTTATCTGATGTTTACTGACTCTGTCTTGCAAATACTTCTGCTCTTTCTTAATCAATGGTAGCATGAAACATTTTTTTCTTCCTTTTTAAAAAACTTGTTTTTAGCCTAACTGTAACATTACATATGAAGAGTTTCCTTTTTTTGAGAGAGAGAGGGTCTCGCTTTTGTAGTTCAGGCTGACCCTGAGCGCAGCCTTGAACTCAGAGCAATCCTCCTGCCTCTGTCTCCCAGGTGCTGGGATTACAGGCATGAGCCACCACACCCAGCTCTGTGATACGTGGTTCTGACTGCCGGTGGGTTTGAGTCTCCAAGCTCGGCAATGTATGTGGTTACCAGGGATCAAAACTGGGCCTTTGTGCTTGCAAGGCAGGCACCGGAACCACTGAGCTAAGTCCCCAGCCCTGTGAAGAGGTTTTTATGATCACCTGTAGTTGAGTCGATATTTAATACACTCTGCATTGTCTTTAAGGGTTTTATTTAAATAATCAGTCTTTAATGTAATTACTGATTTTAGAAAGGAACTTAATATTTTATTGCTTTCTCCATTGAATTGTTTTCCTATTTCCTCTTCTGTCTGTCCTGGTATCTGCTAACTGCAGCCTTGTAACTCCATTTCTGTCAGTGGGCTGGGTGTTTCCATTCTACCTGGCTTTCTAGTGAGTGCTTCAGCTAGATAACACCTACATATAACATTACAACACACAGCATATAATATACAACATATAGCACATAGATTGACTCCCCAGCGCGTCTCCGCTGTGCCCACCATCCTGCACCAGGGCAGAGCCGCCTGCACACATCCTCAGGACGAGTGAGTGCCAGTCCCCACGCTGCACAGTGCCCTCCCCGCAGGCACAGGGCAGCGGGGTCTTTTCTTTTGCTCTTTGTGTTAACAACTGTGTGTGGGGTTGTGGTATTTCACGGTCCCAGTCACCACAAGGAACTGGCCCACGCACAGAGTACATTTCAATTCTATTCTCCCCCACCATCCTTTTAGTTCCCAGCATCAGGTTTATTTATTTGCCCTTTAAGACTTTATAAAGTTAATCATAAAATGTACAGATTGAAAACCAAATTATTGTCCCAAAAAACATACAAAACATGTAAGATAGCTGTCAGGGCACACTTTTAGATACAGTGCTCACTGTAGATTGCAGTGTTCTTTCCTATTACCTGCCATGTAAGTATTTGTTCATGTATGAGAAGCCATACAATATTTAAGGATGTGTGTATGAATCACTTAACAGCGCAGTCTCAAGGCAGACCTATTTTCTGTAGATGCCTTAAGTTTGCCTTCTTTCTAGCAGAGTAGTGCTCCACTGTGTGTAAACTGCACGTTTTCTTTATCCGTTCAACTGTTGATGGACAGATAGGCTGTTTCCAATATTTACCTATTATGAATTGCACTGCTGTAAACGCTGATTGTCTGGGTCCCTGCAATATGCTGTCTTTAACTCCTGGGAAAGATCTTTAGATGGGAGTATGTAGGTCAAGTGGAATTTCTAGCTTTAGTTTTTTGAAGAATTTCTATACTGACTGCCACAGTGGTTGTATAATCCAACTAGCAATGGATCAGGGTCCTTCTCCACACAGCCCTGTCAGCATTTGTTGTCAGTTGGTTGTCTAAAGGCAGCCATTCTCCCTGGAGCAAGGTGCAGTCTCAGGACTGTGGGAAGCTGCAGTCCTGGCTGCTGGTCACGGTCCCCAGAGAATGCCGAGGCATCCACTTGCCAGTCTGCATCAGAAGTGTGGCTTCTGCGCGGCATTCCACCCTCCTGTAGCCAGGCTGGGCTTGGGGTCCTCAGAAATCTGACACTCACTGTCTCTCACTCTGCAAAGTCAAAAAAGTTAAGTTCAGACTCTGAGCGGCTGCATCAGTCACCCACAGTGGCTCCGTAGGCACCGTTATGTGCAGTGGATCAGAGGCCTGAACGGGAGCACTGCTAGGGTTGTCACAGTGCCCGCCACCCAGTTACTGGTCTTGTAGCAGGTCCACACTTGAACTGCAGTATTGAAATTGTGCATCTTTGTGTGTAGTTTCAAATAACCAGATGTTAAATATCATATAAAAGTCCTGCTAAGTTTTTCTTTAGTGTTTACCATTTTATTTTTGTAGACCATGTTAATATTATGTCACATATCAATATCAAATTTAGACACAGCCATGTGTATTTTAGGAATTCACTGAATAAATTTTTTAAATCAAAAATAATAAAAACTAGCACAGAAAGTTTGTGAAATGACTGATCTTAAAACATTTACCTTAAGTGTTTTGCACACTTTCCCTCAGAGCACTTATTCATTTGCTTAGAAAACTCTTTGGTTTTACAGATAATACAAAGCTAATTTAATTTCTGTCTAAGTGGTCATTGTTGGTTATTACTGGGTCCTAAATGAATACTGTAATTAATTTTGATTATGAAATGCATTTAAAATATTTCTTTCTGGTCCAGCTCGTAAATTTGTTCACCTGAGGTCTTTTGTTTCGCTTTGGAAACTCGGTAAGGCCTTGTCAGACCTTTCCGCAGTCGGCACAGGCTGCGCAGAGGGTTCCCCGAGGCTGGACAGGAAGGCGGCCCGTGCTCACAGGGTTTGCTGGCACCCCACATGGGCCGGACGGTCCCTGCCCTTGAAATCGTCTCGGGGACCCTCCAACTCTCCTTAGAGCCATGACTGTCAGGAGCGGGGCTTCTGCACCGGCTGGTGCTGCTGTTTCTTGTGCCGCCACCAGGTGTCGCCGTCGGGCGAGTGCTCTGGCTCCTTCCTGACCTCTTCAGGTGGGCGGCTGGGGCCTTGGCTGGAGTGATGGTCCGTGGCCAAGCGAGTACAGTCTGCGACCCAAGATGCACAGACCCCTGAGTGCCTGCAATCTCCTGGGTCGGTGGCCCCTGACAATCCCGAAGGAATCTCTTCTCTAGATATGGCCCCAAGGGTAGCTTTTAACTCCAAACATCACAGCGAGAATTGCATTTCCCTCCCTTCCAAACCCCACAGAGCAGCCCAGTCTTCCCAGGCCTCTCCCAAGAGCGAAGGAAAATCCTTCAAGACTCCCAGCTGCATACCTAGCTTAAGGTACAGATCGCCTGACGCAGGCTCCAGGGGCCCGAATGCCGGCAGCTGCCCCGCTGAGGTCAGAGGCTGGCAGCACCTGTCCCGAGAGGCGCACGCTCAGCCAGGCAGGTCCCACCCTCGCCTGTCACCAAGGTGGAACTGGGACCCGAAGCTCCCTGGAACTTTGCCACACGGGGAGACTGACCCTATCAGAGGTGCTGCCCGAGGGAAGAGGGCATCACGTGCGGTCTGCATTGTGACGCAGCAGCCCAGCTTCGCCAGGAGCCTGGGGCACCCTTCGCAGACTTGGGGAGCTCAGGGAGTTTTCCCTTCGTACTCCGACGAGGAAGCAAGGACGGGATCCGGGAAGCCGCCGGCTGTTCACCACGTCCGGCCACTGGGTGCGTGCCGGGCCACAGCCCAGCCGCCTGCGCACAGCCAGAGACGGAGCCGCAGCCTGGGTCCGCGCGGCAGGCCGAGCCCACGCCGGGTCCGCACCGGCCTGTCTGCCCCGGGCCTCCGCACCTGCACTGGTGGGGGCTGCGGTTTCACCATAGAAAATGGAGGTTTTAAAACATGCTTCCTTTTATCAGCACGTTGGTGATGTGCAGCGATTACGTTCATCCTGTACAGATTTTAGTTCCTGTGTGTCCCCGCCCCCGCTTTCTCCTCTTCCCCTCCCAAAGATCAACCTTCCAATTTCCTGTTATCTTTCTCTTGCTACGTAACGTATACTCTGAGCTTCTCACGTGAGAGAAACCACGTACTACTTAAACTGTGTGTCCAGTTTATTTCACTTAACAGTACAATCTCAAGGTGCATACATTTTCCTACAAATGATTCAAAGTGTTGATTATTACAGTATAATACTGCATAGTACTCTTACAGCGTAGTACTCTTTTAGAAAATACTAAACATTTATTTTATTGCATTTTATTTATTTATTTTTGAGACACAGTCTCGCTTTGTAGTTCAGGCTGGCCCTGAGTTCACTATGTAGCCCAGGCAAACCTCAAACTCAGCAGTCCTCCTGCCTCTGTCTCCCTAGTGCTGGGATTACAGATGTGAGCTACCACTCCCTGCCCTGATCGCTGGTGGTACTGATTACTGTGGGTGTGAATCACCACACCTGGCACTGTTGTATGTGATTACTAGGGATTGAACCCGGGACCTTGGGCTTACAAGGCAGCCACTGAGCTAAATCCCCAGCCTTGCGTTTCACTTTTTACATTTAGAAATGCTGGATTTTAGATCTGGTGATAAATTGTAGGAAAATATAAGCTTCAAACCTAATTTATGACTAGTTGCATTTCATCAAAATTAATCACAGGAATTAGTAGCACGGATCAACATAGAGAACTATGATTTTTAATGAAAGTTTATTTGGCACAGTTTGTAGAGCAGTCAGTTCATAGCTAGCAGTCAAGCAGGCTGGTATGTCTGCCCTCTTTCTGCCCTTGATTTATGCAGGGGCACTGGACAACCTTCACCCTTAGTCCACGCCAGAACTGCACCACACCAAGCAAGGACTGAGTTAGGGACCCACCCCGGATGCCAACAGCACACACTGTGGACCCAGAATCTCTGAAAAGCGCCCTGTGACTGCATGAGGCTTCGAGGGACATTTAGACATCATCCCAGCATTCTGCCCCAGCCTCCCAAACACTCATGAGCATCCTTTTATGCAAAAGGCATTTGGTCCATCTCTAGGAGCTGCCAAAGTCAGAAAGTTTTCTGCATTGCCCTGGACTCCAAGGCCCAAGTCTCCTCTGAGATTTAAGGCAAATTCTTAGCTCCAAGCTCCTCTACAAAAGAAAAGAAAGTCAAATACTTTCAATGTTCATAGCACAAGTGAGATGTTTCCATTCCAAAAGGTGTAAACAGAGGAACACCAACAAATGGGACTGAAGTCAATCCACAGTCCCGCAGGCAAACATCCCCAGCAGTCTGTACAAATGTGAGCTCCGGATGACTTGACTGGCCGCCTCGACAGCACTGCTGGCGGCTGTAGATCCCATGCTTCTCTCTTGGGCCGGCTCCACTCCCTCCTACAACTTTCCCCATGAGCCATGTTCCTGGTATCTCCCGACACCTGGGGTCTCCTCTGCACACAGCCTTCTCAGGGCACAGCACCTGACTACCAGACCTCCTTCTGAAATCCGGGCCGAAGTCTTCTTGACTCCACAGCCCTTGCATTCTGCATGCATCTAAAGCAAGCGCCTCAGGGGTGATGCCGAAGCTGTCGCCCGCTAGAGCCACAGCCAGGCTCCCTTCTCTCTTGGCTGTGGAGGTCTATGGCCTGGGTTTCTGAGCAATCTGAATCCAATTCCTAGGAACAAATTCTCTAGGCTACTGCCAGGAACATGGTGCTCTGGGTTCTCAGCTCGAAGGGAAATCTTGCAGCCTGGCAGCTCAGGGTGGGGCAGGGTGGAGTCCGGGTGGCTCTTGTGATGCCCTCAGGCCATCTTTTCTCGGCTCCATCTGAAATACTGGAGGCTCTAACTTTCCTGGAGCTTCCTTTCTGGCCAAACCCAAAGAATTTTAAATCATTCTGCTGGACTCTTTGCTCCTGATTCTCAACTTAGATCTGGCTAGAAGTCCCCAAAACTAGCTACATGGCAGACTCAACTTTAGATTGTTTTGAAATTTCTTTTCCAAGATTAATTTTCTGCCACCCTAAATCTCATTCTCAGGCAAAGTCTCTGGACTCAAGCAAAATACAGACAAAGTTTCTACCAAGGCATAAAGCATATCTTCTGGAGTCCCACAGCCAATGCAATCTTTCTTTCCAGCAGAAACCTCCCAAGTGTGCTCTTTTTCAGCAGCATTTATACCATTTCTATTCTGATCTTCTGCACTCTGAACAGAACCTCTCATCGAGTACAGACTTGGGCATGCCAGGGCTGCTTTTTCAGCTGGCACCTTCAAGTCTGCCAACTCTTCCCACAGGCCACTTCCAAATGCTCTGAGGCACATGGTCAGATACAGTCAGAGCAATGACTCCATTTCTTTGGTAACAAATTCTGTCATAGTTACTTTTTGCATTGCTGAGGCAAATTATCCAATAACTAAAGTTTAAAAAGGAAAGGTTTAATTATCCCACCATTTGCAAAGGTTTCAGTCCATATTCACTGATTCCAAGGCCATGGGGAAGGGGGACAGCATAGGGCAGAAATAGTTCACCTCAGGCAGAAGGCAGCAAAGCAAGCAGGTGACAAGATGAGCTCCTTCCGCTCCTTATATTGCAGTGGGTGCCACAGCCGGCTAATTCCTTACTGACCAACCCAGCCAGCGCTCCGGGCTCCCCAGACAGTGCCTCTCACAGCTTTGGTGTGAGGGAGACCAGGGTACACAGCCTCCTGGTCCTCTCCAGCCAGGCTCCAGGAAACAAGTTGCACAGTGTGTTTCTGAACTTCTTCTTCCTCCAGGCAATAACCTGAGAAAAACTCCAGGGGTCTCGGTTCCTTCCAGAGATTTGATGGTCCTTTCAAAGTTCCTGCTCCGACCGCCCAACACCCTCATGCAGTCAGCTCCTCACACACACTTCCGTGCGTGCGCACACACACACACACACACACACACACACAGGGCAGTCTGGCCAGTGAGAAATAACACACCTGCTGGACTAGGGAGAAAAGCTGAACAGCTTGCAAAGTGGAAACACCTTTTCCAACACAGCAAGCTCGTCTGGGGCCACCAGGCCTTGAGGGCCACAGACCACAGAGAGGAGGCTCTGCACTGTGATCTCTGCACTTCTCCTCTGGGCCTGCAGACTCATGGCTTCAAGTCAGGACGTTGCTAAGAGGTAAACATATCAGCAGGCCTCGCGGGATCCTGCAGGCTGAGAGACAGATGTGGCACCTTGGCCTGGCAGGGCAGAGGATGCTCAGTCACCTCCAGGGAAAGGTCAGGCAGGACAGTGTTGGACCCAAGAGGCTTTGCCTTAGGGCCCTGCTGAGCAGTACAACCAGGGCAGCAGCTGAGAAGTGAGGAGAACCCTGCTGGCGGCACCTCGAAGGTCCAGGGCCGCACGCTGGACTGCAGCACAGACAGGGCAGCTGCTGTGCCACCTCGCATTTTGGGAGACTCACAGCTGCAGTGAGAAGAAAAAATCACGGGAGACTAAGGTGAGGGTGCTGTGGATGAGTGCTGAAGATACAGGTGATGCATGGGTTTCATTTTTGGAACTAAAATGAACACCAAAACTGTCATACTTTGTAGCTGGATATTCCTTCGAAGCCTCATGTACTCAAGGTGGAGCTTTGAAGATGACTGAGTTGTGGGGGCACTATCACTAAATACGATGTTGAGAGTGGCGTCCAGTCAGACATCTCTGGGCTTGTGACCCGGAAGGGTTTATCTCTCCCTTGACTCTCCCTTCTTTCTGCTTCCTGGCCTTGTGGACTTAAGTGTCTGTGGTCCACCCAGGTAATTTCCTATGCTGCCAACCATCCAAAGTAAACCTCTACCTTTTAGGCTGTGGGTGTCAAGTGATTTGTCCCAGCTGCAAAGAAAACATGAAAATAGATTCTATCACATGCATTGGTATCACTAACAAACTCATACAATGAAATATGGAGAATTTTAAATAGACTAGCAAATGCAAATGGGAAAAGGGCAAATGAATTGTAAACTAGTATGAAAAATCTAGAAAGTAAATATAGATCTAAGTAGAAAATAAATATATCAATGACTTTATTGAATGTAAGTGGATTCTACTATCCAGTCAGAAGACAGAGACTGGTTATCTGTGTGTGTGCACTTTAGAGAAGAAAGAACAAATCAGAAATGAAAATATGAAAAAGGCCATGCAAGCTCTCACAAAGCAAAGTGCTAAGATTTTGTTATTATCCAACCCAATGCAAAAAACAGTTCTCAGGAGTCTGAGGGAAATTTAATACCAAGAAGGCCAGCCTCCCTGGGACAGATACAAAATAAATATCAGCTGATCAGAGAAAAACAATAGGCAGTATCCAACATGCTGGAGAATGCAAACACAACTCCTTCAACCAGAAACAGAATGAGCAGCTGAATGTTCCGAGGTGGACAGATAATCTAAACACAGGTAAAGCTTTGGGGCCTGAGTGTCGCCTGGGCGCCTCCGGTCCCGTGCACACACGTCCTCTCCATCGAGCCCAACTGCACCTCAGCTCAGCCGCAGCTGATAAACGTCCCCCGTCTCTTCTGCGTTCTCTGCCACCATCCATGAAGTTCTGCCATGGTGATGTTTTTCCCTCGGCTTTCTGGGGTGTGATTAACACAAATAATTGCACACATCCAAGGTGTACATCATGGCCATGTGGTCGTGAATATACTGCAAAATGATGCCCGAGCTGGTGAGCATATCCACCCCCTCTCTAGTTACGTTTGCTGCTGTGTTGGGGACATTTAAACACTGCGGCACACAGTGTGGTGCTATCAGCTTTAGTCCCCAGAGGACTGTTAGAGCCTCTGGTGGAAGCATGGCACAGCGACCTCCTCCTCCCTGTTCACTGGACATGGCATCATGTGACTTTGGCTCTTCCTCAAAGTCCAGATGACCACGGAAAGTAAATATTCTGAATCAGGAGCCACCGTGGTGCACAGAGGACATCACAGAGGAGGCCTCCAGGACTGCTTCACCACGGGCATGCCAGGCGAGCGTTCTCACAGCATGGGCTGTGTCCTGAGAGAATTAACTGCGGTGTCCTTTTTAGTGTTATATTAACTTTTTAAAATTCAAACATTCGGGCCAGGGATTTAGCTCAGTGGATCCGGCGCCTGTCTTGGAAGCACAAGGACCCGGGTTCGATCCCCGGTTAACCACATACCATACTGGGCGTGGAGACTCACCCCAGCAGCAACCAGTACCACATACCACAGTGCCGAGCATGGTGGCTCACGCCTGTCATCCCAGCACTCGGGAGGCAGAGGCAGGAGGATTGCTGTGATGTGAGTTGGAGGCTGAGCTCAGGGCCAGCCTGAACCACAAAGCGAGACCCTGTCTTAAAAAAAAATCAAACATTCACTGTGTTGTGAGATCTCAGCATGTATATTGATCATAGAAACCATCAACTATTAAATTTGGAAGCAAATCCTTTCAGTTTCCTCTTTACCTTTTGAATTTTTAAATTCTTCTTTTAATCTATCCATACTATATGTTTTAAATTATCAAGATTTTTAAATGCAAATTTGACATTGTTGGTTTCTATGGTAACCAAATTGAAAATCAGGTTTCACTTAGCCGCATTGTCTAATTCTGGACATCTTTTTGTTCAGTTTAATTGTTAAGCTGATTTATATAATGGCATCACACCATTTTAATGGAACCAGTGTCTTCGACTGGGGTGGGATGAGACATTTCAGCATTATTTCGGACGTTGATGAGACTACTCCTAATTGGCTCGTCCAGGACAGAGTGGTGGGTACACTGAGATGCTAAGAGCACTCCTTTATTTCTTCTTTATTGACTACTTTAATGAATATGGGTGTTGACATTTAATGAAGTTTACTTTATCATCTAGAGAGATAAGCATGTACTTAGCTCCTTGGAGGATTATTATGATTAAGCATATTAATGCCATTTTTAAATTCTGAAATATCCTTCTAGGCCAGTTTTCTTACGAGCACAGTGGCCTTTTGGTATGCAAAGTATTTTTACATTTGGAAAAATTTCAAAGACACAAGTACACAGATGCACAGAATAGACTTGTGCGGACTCACTCCCCTGCTTCTCAGTTGCCCCTGTCCTGTGCCCGTCCTAGAAGCTGCGATGCAGAGCAAGGCCACGCACTTTCACAGCTGTGAAACCCAACGTGATGTCACCACCGGGAAGGTGGCAGCCTTACGACGTGTCCATTGCACCGCATCTCAGGAGGTCACATGGACTCACAGGCGTGAGCAGAAGGGCAGATGTGCAGCTCTCACACAACAGGCCCACAGGCAGCCCAGACATAGGACTGTCCCACAACACGGTCCACACCATCCCTCGAAAGCAGTACTGTTCGCTTGCCTGCTTCCCTTCCTTCTTGACACGTAGGACCACTGATCTCGTCTACCTTTCCATAATGCTGTGACCTGAAGATGTTACACACATCCTGTCTTCAAGTGTGTGACCTGAGGGGCAGCTGCCCGCTCAGCACAGCTGTGAAGAGTCCCTCGCGCAGCTCTCCGCCTCACCACACAGAGTCTGCTGCTGCTGCTGTGTAATTCTCCACAGCACTGCTGGGAAACACAGTTTGTTGCTTTCTAGACTATTTGCCTGCTGGGGAGCCTCTGGGCCACTCCTAGCTTGAGATATGATAACAAGGCTACTGTGAACACTTGTGTAGAGGCTTTTGATTGATCAGAGCACTGAGGGAGGAGAAGTGGCCGGGAATGTAACTCCTGGGTCAGACTATAGCTGTCCGTTTAGTTTCAAGAGAAACCACCAAGTATTTCCGGAGTGGCTGCACCTGCCGTCCCTCCAGCAGCGCGGCAGGGGCCCGGTCTGATCCGCCTCCCAGCGCTCGCTGCGGGACTTGCCCCTTGTATTTTCAAGTCTTTTGGGCATACACATGGCAGGAAGGGTAGGAGGAGGGTTTCAGTGGACCAGTGAAAATTGTGACTGTTGAGTTCTGAGAATTCTTTGCAAACTCTACATACCAGTGCTTTGTCAAATATTTTCTGCAGTGGTTGGCTCCTTTCTTTGCTGTTGCTCTCTCCAGCTCTGCATCTTTGTGCCCGGTTCCCATTTCTCTAACCTCAGTGTCATGCTCCCTAATGTCTCCCTCGCCGGGGGAGTGTTTCCTTTGCGTGCGGCCCATGTCCTGCTTCCTCCACGCCTGTCACTCTTGGAATCTCGCTGATGTGCAGTTGGCATGTCCATTCATCTGCAGTGTCCCTGCCGGGCTTCAGCTGCTACCAACAAATCCGCTGAGCAGCATAGTCCCGGTCACCTCCTCTCAGCTGCGTTACAACATGGTGACCAGCTGTCTCTGTGTCCGGGGCTGATCCACGGCTCCTGGACGCTGGTCGGACAAATCTGCATGTTTCTGAAGGTATCTTCTGTGTGAGATTCACTTATTTAGTGGACTTGGAGGAAAACTCTGAGGCCTCCACGGTGCCGATGTACCTCATCCCAGCAATGGAAGGGCCCCATGGAAGACCGGACCTTCTCAGCAGGAAGGAAAGCTGGCCGGGCTGCCCCGCTGTCGGGCTCCCCCCGTGCACACTGCGGATCTGCTCTTCAGCAGCCACGACCCTGCTCCTCTGAGGGAGCCCTAGAGGCGTCCAGAGCCCTCGTGCCATCCCTACAGAGCAGACGTGTCGCTCCTCTCCACACAGGTGATGGCACCCCTGGCCCCTGGGTGTTTCCCACCTTCGGGCATCACAGCTGCTCTGAGACTCCGTCGTCTGAGTCTTGCATCTGAAGACAGTTGCTTTGTGTGTGCTTCACACCATGACTATAAACCATTAGTATTTCAGCTTCTAGAACCATGTGTAATGTAGAAACTTTAGAAACATACATGTTTCTGCCCCTCTCATAGAACTTATGTGCACACCGACACATGAAGGTACCAGAGCACGTAAAATACTCCCACAATCTCATTCACAAGGGTCTGACCACCTCACACAATCCAGTGTAAATCTCCAGTATCTCCACAAATCCTGTGAGTGCGTGTATTTTGTAAGATATTTACAAAATGCTTGTACATGACAGTACAATGAAACACACTCTGTCTGCCGCAATGGGCCCACTCCCCAGCATTGTGTCTCGTTAGCTATGGTTCTCCTGTGCATAGAGCCAACAGAGCAAAAAGGAATGGTGCAAGGAGCTTTATGAGCTTGGCTTACATGTCCAGAGGCTGCAGTCTCATACAGCAGTCTTCTGTGAGCTGAACAGCCAGGGAACGAGCCAGCTTCTCCATCCGGGAAGCTGAAGGCTCAGAGCAAGAGGGACCCATGGCCAGCCCCCACCCAAGGCCAAAGCCCAGAGGCCCTGAGGCCTGCAATTCGAGTCCGTGTTTGAGGCTGCAGAGCCTGAGGGCAGTGGAAGCCGTCCTGCTCAGGAGGGTCAGGGGGCAGGGCTGACTCCCGTTCCTCCACTTCTTTGCCCAGATGGGCCTTAGGAGACTGGCAGTGCCACTTGCATCCAGGGCGGGGCTTTCCACTCTGCCCTTTTCCCATATGCCAAGCCTGGCTGGAAACTCCTGCCAGATACCCCAGGAGTGTGCAGGGCAAATTGCCAGGCCTCCCTCCATCTGGTCAACTCAGCACCCAACATTAACCATGCCAGTGTCCACATTGCAACAGGCAAATCCACTGCATGAACACTTGTGAACACAGGAGATTTAGTCAAGTATCTACTAGTGCCATTCAGTATCTAACGTCATTACTCATACACAATCCAGCCCACTGCACCAATTTAATTTAGAGGTACTAAACTTTCAACTCTTAGGACCCATGAAGCAATCTCATTCAAAATCTCTGCTTGCCTTTGGACATTTCTGTATTCTTCACTTTTCAGCTAGTATTTGAGTCACCAAATACAATCTTCCCAAATGCACCATTATTATATCCATCTGCATTGTTTAAAATATAACACTTTAGAATGCTGTGATTCTGTCACTGGGAGCTTCATCTCTAGTCTAAAGAAGCATTTGCATACCATTAAGACCTATTCTTTCTGTTCCCTCACAGGAGGCCCCATGGTCTCAGGACCTCTGCAGACAGCCAGCGACTGCTCTGCCTTTTAAGTAGATCTGTATCGGTGCTGTCTAATGTGGCTTTAAATACTGCACATCATCACATCAAACAGCCAGAATATTTGTCAGATCTATGCTGCATTTCATTTATGCCTTATTTTTGGAGTATGTCCATGCTCCTGCGCTGGAAAGAGTCAAGTTTGCCTTGTTCTTATTGATGCGTCGTCCCCAAGCAGTGCTTCGGGATTAGGATGCGCCCAGCTGAGCCCTGCACAGATGAGAAGCTCTGTGGTGGGGTGCGAGGCCGCCCTCCGCCCTCCCAGAGGTCAGTGGTGGCCACACGTGCAATTGGTTATTTGGGAGAAAAATCAGTGCTTCACTCGCTAACCTATGTCGTAATCAACGCATGTGAATGACTCTCTCTCTCCTCTCTCTCCTCTCTCTCTCTCTCCTCTCTCTCTCTGACAGAGTTTCTGTATGTAATTCAGGCTGGCCTTGAACTCATGGAGATCCTCCTCCCTCAGCATCTCAGATGCTGTGATGACAGCATATCATATCCCACCACAACCAGCAAGACCTTCGTACCTTAGTTAACAGTCATTGCACGGTGGAACAGGACCATGCTGGCCTCCACTCATGTTCTTGGGCTGGGTCTGTTTTCCAGTTCTTCCTTTATGGAGAAACACTGTGATGAAGGCCCTGAAGTTGCTCCTTCCGCAGTCTATGGTGTCTTTCCTGTGCATAAGTTCTAGCTGTGTAAACGCTGTGGTGTGCTCCTAAAATGATTTGCACTCGGATCTGTGGTTCCCAGACTCACACCGTACGGCTGGTAACTGGCTGTGCCCTCAAAGCCTCACACCGTCCCAGGAAGTGGCTGGATCTGCAATGTCTGGTGCTGGGACTAAGGATGTGGTGCTAGGAATGATTCTCAGTGGGATGCTGGGATTAAGGCTGCCTCACCCGGGTGCCACTACTACATGCCTAAGGGTGGCATCCTGGGGAGATTATGAGGGGCAGGAAGAGCTGCTGTTGTTGCTCGTCACTCACTGCTTGCTGTTTCTTTGCTACTTCACTGCCTTCCTTCCGCCTCTGACTATTTCTGCCCCATGATGACCCTCTGCTGTGACACTATCTCAGAGCCAGTCATGAGCTGAGATCTCTACAAACTGTACATTACAATAAATCTCTCTTCCTTCAACTTTGTGTGTCAGTATTTCATCTCAGCAATACAGACGAACCACAGCACTTGTAACAGCTCCCTGCGCTTCAGGTCACAGGCTGCCATGATTTCATTGCGTCACTGCTTCATCTGTAAGAAGCTGACATCACATCCTGGTGCACTTTTAGTTTTAACTCATGTTTTGTTCTTACATAGTGATGTTGACCTTTTCCACAAACTTGCAGGTATTTAACTTTTGCTCACTCATGCCTTCAGGCTGCTGGTCTTTCACTAGTGTAAAGTTAATGGCAGATTCAAGTCTGGGCACCTCGATTCTGCTCCGCCATCTCGCATGCAGTGACCATGGCACATCCTGGGGGTTGAGCAGGCACTTCCTGTCTCCTGTGAAGGTTCGACCGCTGCTCAAGGGCTTGTGGCAGTTGGTGAGGTGTCTGATTGGGGCTGAGCAGGACGGGACACACTCCAACATCCACAGGTTGGGAGGAACCTGGACAATGAGTCAGATGCAAAGAAGGCAGATGTCTGGTGCCCGAGCCATGCAGTCCACCTGCACACGTGGTCCCTTGGCCAGTGTAAGGCACACCGCCAGTGTCCAGACACAAGGACGTGACCTACGCTGTCACACACAGAGGGATGCGCAGGTTTCCCATCAGTCTCGAAAGGTCATGCGTCATGGTCCAGGGGTGACGTCGATGGTGGTCCAGGTCCACGTCCTGGCCCTGACCAGGAGACAAGCTACCTAAGCCTTCTTAGCCTCACGCTGCCTCTCACATTCACCCATCAGAGCAGCCTACTGCACAGGGGTCACATAAAGTCCTGGCCATGAACAAGTAACGGAATCGGCCACAGCTGCCTGCAGTCCCCGGCTGCTGTCCCTAAGCCAAGCTCGCAGGCTTCAATTTCTCTCTTCCTGAGGGAAGGTCCCCACTCCTCCCGGTGCCGCGCCCCAGTGTCCCACCTTCCACCTCTCCAAACTTGGCATGTGTAGACAGGCCTGGGTGTAGGGAACACGGTGGGGCCCTGAGGCTTCTCTGCCATTCAGTTAAGCCCTGAATTACTTATCCAGAGCTGTGATTTCCCCTCTGGATCACTCAGGAATCTGTATGGCTGCCGTATCCATCACCAGCCCTCGTTAGCAAACAGCAATGCGCTAACTTCACCACGGGGACCTTATTCAGATCCCTTCATTGTACAAATGACAAAGATAATTCCTCAGTACCACAATCCTTCATTAATAAGTTATGAGAGACAATATGTGCGCAATCTGTTATCCTGCATTTAGCTTCTCTGTGAGAAATTTGCTTGCCAAAATGTTATTTCTCACATGAATTTGTAAAGATGTGCCCAAGTTTCAGCCTCCCCTGCACTGACTCTTCCCTGTGACAGAGCCTGCCGCCACCACCATCGCTCTACTTCCATTTTTCACCCTTTATGGTCCATTCTCCCCCCAACCACGCAACATATCAGAAAAACAAGAGCCAGGCTCCATGCTGCTGAGCCCTCCCCAGGTCCAGGGGCCCTGGCTGGGAGCTGCTGGTGCAGGGCCCTGTGCTCCGCAGTTCCCTGAGGTACTCGGATGGCTTCCTCTTGGGACCGTCCCTCGAGGGCAGCCAGTCAGAGGATGGAGCCTGTTCCCTGCGTTGTCTCAGCTCCCACAGTAGCAACTGCTCTCAGAGCCCAACTTTCTGGAACCCTTGGAATGAGCTCGACACAGAGGCACAAACCCCACCGGGGAACTTCCCATCCTGGCCAGTCCTGCCCCTCTGTGCTCTGAAGCTGCCCACGGGTGGGCTCCCCCTGCTGGCCTCTCTGAGGCCTTGGACTTCCGAGCGAGCTTTTGCACCCTGAGCAGGGGAGCTGGCAGGTGCCTCCCACAAGCCTGCTGCGGCAGTGAGGAGGGTTCCTCTGCAGGGCGGCAGCCCTCCACCTCCCCATGTAGAAATTCCAGATTCCACACTTTCTTTACTGGACAGGGGTCACTGCATAATGGGCGGGATTGTCACAGACAGGAAATGGAAATCAGACGGCTGGGTTCTGACATCCTCGTGCTAAATATGCTGGTGCCATGGTTAGACCCTGATGTCCCAGAGCCAACGGACCGATCGCTGCAGCTGCGGCTGCAGGGATGCGGCCCTCTCCCTGGCTCCCGCCACCTTCTCGCTTCTCAGCTGCTGGGTTGAGCACCCTCTCGGGCCCTTGCCCTGCTATTCCTGCATGGCAGCCGGCCAATCCTGGGCCGAAGCCATGACCCAAAGTCACTCTCTCCTTAAGCCACAGGTGTTGGGCAGTGCTCCAGGACCGGGCAGTGATGGGCACCTTCACTCTTGTGTGGCTCAGAGCTCAGAGCTCCCTCCTGGCAGGGTTGGCACCCAGCTCCTCCAGTGTGTGGCACCACACTGGCCCCTCCACAGTGACGTGGACTTTGCTGCCTCCGCTCACCCTCTGAGACTCGCTTCATCTCTGCCTTCTGTGTCCTGGGATCTGACTTTGAGTCAGTGGCGTGGACCTCAGCGTATCAGAAGGATCTAATTGTCCCCAAGGGTCCTGTCTCCCCTGACACACAGCTCCCTGCTTCATGGAGTTTACCTACAGAGGACTCAACAGAAGACTTAGAGTGTGGGGCATGGATGTGGCATTGCTCTGGAGTCCCCACGTCACATTCATAATCTGGGCTGGGTCGGTGAGAAGGGGGGTCTGGCCCAGGGGAGGCTGGACCCAGGGTCTGGCTCCTCTCAAGCCCACCACATGCCCTCACCGCAGGCAGCTCTGAGCAGAGCCAGCAGCCACTCAGGAGCCGGAGAAGGCGCTCAGCGGAAGCTGACTGGATTCCCTCAACACAGGATGAGTCAGAGAGCTCTGCCCCTCCCAGGAACTGCGGAGAGCAGGGCCGACCCCCAGGAGCCCCAGCAGCAAGGATGACCCGTCCCCTCCGGGTCCCCACAGGTTGCTGGCCAAGGGCATTGGGTACTGGCCAAGACACCACTGATCGGGGGACCTTGCTGAAGGGCAGCAGCCCAGCCCCGGACACGCGCGGACCCGGCCTCGTGGCCAGGCCACTTTCCACCCCTCCGCACATCAGCAAAGCAAAGAGGGTCTCTTCCATGGAAGAGGGAAATCATGTCTTTTCACTTCTGGCCAGAGCAAAACCGACTGCCAGGTCGTGCGTCTCCACACAGGCAGGACAGGCCCTCTCCACACACAGCGCGGCGCCTGCGCCCTCGCCTCCAGCCCCATCTCGGTCACACTCAGCACCCTGTGCTGCAGCGGCCGAGAGAGCGGCTGGGCTTGGCCACCGTCTCGGGACCTGCTTCATACTCCAGAGGCGGGGCCTGACCTGCTGGTCCTCCCCCAGCGCGCAGAGAGCAGGCTGCCTGTGACCCAGACTCCCTGCTGCCTCCCGTCACCTCCGACCGTACTGGCCGAGCTGGCGGTGAGTGCGGAGACTCACCGAGTGGAGAGCAGGCTGGCCCAGCAGCTCACGGCCAGCGGACACCCAGGGCCGAGGCCGCAGGGGGCAGCCCTCCACCGTGAACGTGTCTGCGGTCTCAGCCTGGCAACGTACGCCGCGTTCCAGGGGCCACTAACAGCCGATGAAGGCTTCCAGTCCTAACAAGGACCGGAGGAAGAAGCCGAGGTGTCCTGCAGCCACGCCGGTGGCCCGCAGTGGTGACTGGCTCCTGGCGGACCTGTGCCGGGGCCGGCTCGGCGCACAGCTCGGGCGGCGCTGCTCCCCGCTCACCCCGCCTCTGCGCTGCCGGGCTTGCACCCCCGAGAGTGGGGAGACTGGGAACGAGCCGGCCTCTCCCCTACGCCCGGTATTATCTGTCTTCTGTGTGTGATGGACGCACCCAGCTCTCAGCCATCTTTTCATGATGGTGATGACCAAGGACCTTCCTTTAAAACTCGGTTTTAACACTTTTAGGCAAACTTAGCCACTGTATTCACTGGGTATAGTATATATACTTTGTTATTCAAGAACTTCCACTGCATTTCTAGAAAACAGTCTCTTTGCTTATGTTTTTATCTTTTTGGAAAGAGTCTCACTCTATAGTTCAGGCTGACCCTGAGCTTACTATGCAGCCCAGGCTAGCCTCAAACTCACAGCAATCCTCCTGCCTCTGCCTCCTGAGCCCCGGGATTACAAGCATGAGCCGCCACATCTGGCACTTGTGTTTTAATTACTCTTTTATTTCTATAATTTATATTATTTGAAAGATAGATGATTTCTAGTTTTCAAACTTTTTCATATTTTAACATCATGCTCTCCAGTGTAACTCTAATATTTATACATTTGGCCAAAAATGTACACACACTTCAGGCAAAAAAAAAAAAAAAAATCGTAGCATGATTTCCACAGACGGTGTCACCCTCGTAAGGGGCCGCTGGGGGATGTCGAGGACTGCGGAAATCCTGCCGCACTTCCGGAAATCCCGCCGCACTTCCGGCCCGGAGAAGGGACTGGAAACGCATGCGCAGTGACCTCAGTGACCAAGGTGACCCGGCAGCGGTTCCCTGTGCTGATAAGTGTGCGGAAGCTCATGCCCACTGCATTGAGCAACTGCTGGAATTATGGAGGCCAAAGGTAATGTGTATGAATCACATGAGGTCTCTAATAAATTTAGCATTAAGATATTTATACAAGTTTTTTGGGTGGACTCTATTTCCTTAGTAAAAAGGAGCACTGAAACTTTTTGTTGTATAAGTTAATTAAAATAAAGCAATATGGCATTGAACTTTTCTGCGCATAATTCAGCTTTTGTATGATAATTATGTTTCAAACCATCTGCGTACATATCCATGACTTGCTTGTTCATATTGTTTATCCATTATCTCATTGTCCTTTTACAATTTACAAGAGCTATTTTCTTTTATAAATTATATATTCTTGAAAATTATGTTACATTATTCCCTAAGTATTCTATTTCTGTTGATTTTTTTTAATGCTAGTAGTCATTTTCTAACGTTTTAGTTTCCACGTCTGTGCTCTCCTATACCCTGTGTACTTTGGTTCTTGAATTACAACATCACATTCTTGGGTTGTACAAAGTCTGCTTGGTCCCGTGTTTGCTATTCCTTTACCACCTGTACTACAGCCCTTTTACACTGGGTGGAATGGCTGTGGTAAGAGGGTATGAGGGAGTCAGTACTGTCACATCTACAAGAAGGGTGTCACTTAGGAGCCTTGTGCTTGGTAAGCACTTACATATTTAAATACTATGATTTCGTGTGCCACCCTATGTGTTTTTTTATTTAGGTCTTTTATAATCATTATAATTAATTATAATAAATGTTATAATTCTTAAATAATATAAGGTCTTTTTAGGTTTTTTCTCTCTTTTTGCATAGAGGTCATGTCACATTTTTAGATTTTTTTCTCTGCTACTAAGTATCATTAAGATGAAAGGTTTTTTTACATTAATTATATTTCTACTCATTGATGAGTATAATTTATATTTGTACCTGGAACTTATGTCGTGCAACAATACTGAAGTCTTTATAACTTTCTAATAGTTTATTATTTCTCTCTAATTAATTTTGTAATAATTTTTTGCAAAAAATTAAAAACTTGATTATCTTCACATGCCTCTATTACTTATTTTTACTTATTTACCTGGAGTAGGATCTATGTACAAGGTGAAACTGAGACAGTGACACTGGGCAACATCATCTGTCTGCAGCTGTGGGAAACAATGGTCCAGCTCCCCAGCTCTGCGTCGAGGCTCCATGTCGCTGTTGGTGGTGAAACTTTCCTAAGGTTATTCTCTCCTCCTCTTATTCTAGTGCATATTTTGAAGTAAGCTGATATAGCTTTTATGGAATTTTAATGTACACATTAGAAGAATTAAGTTTTTTCATCATATCAGTATTGATATGCTGAATATTATCAATATAGTTACCTTAAATTTAAAGAACATCACTAAGACAAGCTCAGGTAAAGCATGCTATATTTTTTCTACAGACGTTATTATTGCATACAGTTTGTAATTTCACTTTAAACAAGGCATTTAGATATCTATTACTTAAAGTGAGGTTGGATATTCTTTTTTAAATTAAAAAAACAAGGAAAATAATATTATTTATATTTTTATGTTTTTGAGCTTGCTGTGCATTAAAATAATACTTATGTAGTTTGATTTAGAGAATTAAGACTATTTAAGTATTTCTTTGTTATTCCCTTACTTAGGGTCCATGCTTCTAATTTTAATGTACATATTTTATATGATTTTATGAGAGAATTATGCATTTTATAAACCATGTCAAAGAAACAATTTACTTTTTCCAGTTGGTCCTATTTCATCTTATTTAACTGTTCATTAACTCCCTCTACATGTGTTTCTTTTCTTTTACTTTCTTGAAATTTATTTTCTGTTCTTTAATAAATGTCGATGTGAAAAAATTGCCTTATTAAATTTCAATTCTTCTGACCTTGAATTGAAGGTCTTGAATTTGCCTTTGAATTGCATCATTTTAGCTGCCTTCTATATATTTTCCTTCTCATTTAGTTATAGGTACATTTTAACATTTTTCCTAAGTTCTTCTGTAAGATGTTTCCTTATGAAAAACATTTTTTAAAAATGTTGCCCATGTGGTTTCTACATATGCCCCTCATAAAAATATACAAGTAATCTAAGTACTAAAGAAGATTTAAAATATTTAAAGCTTTTTCTATGATATATTATTAATAATAAATTAACCACTTGTATTTAAAAACTGCTTACTCCATTGGCACAGTATTCTAATGGTTTATCTTATTCCAAGCTCATCAGTTGCTCCAGATTCTTCCATATCATTACTGAATGGTCTCCTTGCTCCTTCAGCCAGTGAGGACATGTTAGGTGTCAAACTCTTGTCAAGACCAGACATTTAAAATCCTGATCCAGTCTGTACTTACCAGACACTCCTCTGTGAATCTGTACGCCCTGGAACCTATGATAATGTTCTGCTGCAGTTACCTTTCTCGTTGCCAGACAAAATACCTGACATACAAAGTTAAAGGAGAAAGGGTTTATTTGGCTTAATTTACAGAGATTTCATTCCACAGTTGACTGGCTCCAAGGCAGTGTGGCATGCCAAAGGGGCACCATAGGCAAAAAAACAGTCCATGGCGGCGCAGAGCAGGCAGAAAGGAGCCAGTGAAGCAACCAGGGCAACAGTCCCTTTTCTGTCCCTTACATTTTATCCAGGCTGTGTGACCTTACCTCGGGGAGTATGCACACCCAGGGCCCTTCGCACCCACCCCAGAACCAAGCCAAAGCAGTCGGTGGACTGATTTACCAATAATGTACCCTTAACCCAGCATCACACACTTTAGGTCCAGCCACCTCTGCAAAGCCCCACCCATGACCACATGAGGTTTGGGGCGCCATCTAGTCACAGCACCTCACTCCCTGTTGCACACTTTGTGTGCTGTGGTACTTGTGGGAATCGAGTCTTCATCTCTGTGCTCAGTAGTCTGGTGTCACTGGGCCAGCCAAATTTCCAAGTTTTAATTTTTCATTTAGTGGGTCTAGCCTGGGGTGGCTCTGCGTTGTGCCCCCTTTGATTGATATTCTTACATGTTGAGTTTTGAGTGTTTAAAACACGGTGCCACACATAGCAGAGATGCAGTCTACTGCTGACACCGGAGAAAAATTGAACGGAGTCTAGAGTCCTTATTAAAGTTTTCATCTTGGCTGAAATATAGCAGGCATATAATCATATATTTCATCTTGTGATAGATTAACAGGAGAAACTGTTATAAGTTCCAGGCCACACCAGGTGAAGTATATTAAGATACACTATTCAACTGCTAAACTCTGCTTCACTCACAGTTGATAAATCTCATCACTTAATATGTTTGTGTTGATTTCCAGACTTACTTAAAAAAATGCAGGATATTTGTGTTCAGCTCCCACTTTATCCTCTCTGTAAATGCTACAAAACTAACATGTTTGATAATGTTTTTAAAATATTTTATTCTTTCTCATGATTAATGTTCATTTTTTTTCATTCATCTTAATGGTAAAACATAACAACATATATTCAGATTCTTTGACTGTGATTTAACATACTTATATGGTTATTTTTTTCCCAAAGGCAATGATGAACCATATCCAATACTTTAAATTATGTGCTTTATATCTACTTAAAGCCAAGCAATCGCAGGAGAAAAGACAATGATTTGTTGCAAACTGTTGACATAATTTTTGATATTCTGATAAATGCATAGATGAGTTAGCCATTTTAATTAAGTATTTTAATTAAGTTCCAAATATAGCACCAAATTTTAAAAAAAACAGACTATAGTAAAATAACACCACGTACTCCCTAGTGGATGTGAGTTACGTGTCCACTAGGGAATCTGAAAATACGTGGCCATTTTAGGCTCTGTACTCATATGTCCAGCTTTCAGCGGCACAGAGCGTCTCCCTGTCAATCTGTCACATACCTTCACCCAAAATGCGTCGGTGAGGTCTATAATCTATCAATCCAAACATCATCTGTCCTCTGTTGTACCGCTGCCATCTTTCTGTCAGCTGGTCCATCTGCCTGTCTAACTTTCACCAAAAGACAAGGAAGAAAAGAGAGAAAAAGATTGAGTTCTCTTGAAGTAAGTGACCAGTTTAACTCCTCTGTTTAGTACAGTAAAACTTAGGGAAGGCACATGTCCAGAAACCACAAGCAACTATTTGCTGGGTAACTGCCTCAAATCTCATCGTATGATCGTTTAGTCAGCTTGGAAGAAAAGACTGATGGAATTTGTTTCAGATGCCCTCTCTCTGTGTCTCTGTCTCTGTCTCTGTCTGTCTCTCTCTCACTTGCTCCAGTCCAAATCATTCAGTCAAAAGCCACCCTGTCTGCAGCACTGCCAGCTGGTACCGTGGGGAAGGGAGAGGGTACTCTGCACCAGGTTGATTATGCTGTCCTTGAAGGGCACATAGTAGGTCAGGCACTCGAGAGATGGGCACCAACATGGTTAGCGTGGGCTCTGACACGAAACCGGAAACTCGACAATCGCAACACACCCTGAGAAGGTTCATGGCACACTCCAGAGCAGGAGTTTGTTTCCAACCCTGTGTCACATCATTTCCACTAATGTGAAGGCCACACAGAGAGCTTGTTGAATTTCTCTTAGACCAGCATATCAAGTGCAGTTTGGGGTCTGACATACGTGGTCAGTTAAGGTTATGGAAAAGCCACTGTCCTTGGCAAGGTAGATTCCCGCACAACCCTGTGATGGACTATGGCCTAAGAGTGAGTCTCAGCTTCAACCTCTTTCCCAGTGGAGACAGAAACAGGAGAGAGGCCCCCGGAGCTCCACCACTGTGCAGCGTCACCACAGTCATGTGCTGAGGACGAAAATCGAACTCAGCGGCTGCGGGATGAACGCGCTGGGTACCTCATTCAGACCGTCACTCCAGGAGGCGGCAGAACGGACCACGAGGGACTGCGCTCAGCAGCTACTCAGTGGAGACGGCAGCCAGGGGAGGGCTGACACACACCGGGTGGACACAGCGCGCAGTCTCGGGAAGGGAATCTCGGTGCAGCAAGCTGACCTCCTGTCCTGAGGCCTTTGGGGCAGACGGCTGATCTCGGGCAGGACCCTTGGGCGGTAGAAATGCTGAAGCCTCCAGAGACGTCCATCAGAGTGCAGACGACTGTACACTAGTGTCCTCAAATAGTATCTCAGAGCAGAGCGTAATGTACAAAAATTCCTGAGGACAATGAGCACCACGCCCGGCCCCTGATTGTCCATAATAATTTCATTTATAAAACAAGGTGAAATGTCTTAGTTCTCAGGAGTATCATGCTATCATTTTTACCACTGTCAGCAGGAATTATTTAGAATGTGCTGGGCACAGTATTGTTAAGTGAATTCTGGAGATTAAGGAGAAGCTGGCTGAAGGTTTAAGAGTTAAGCCTGGCATTTACAGCCCACTTTCACGACTTTGTATTTTTCTGCCCGTTTGCCTGACCCTCACCTCCAGTCCAGGTGGTGCCTGTGATCCCCTGGCTGAATGCCCCCGTCACTCACTTCTCAGTGACCCGTTGTCATGGACTTAGCCATTAGGAGCAGGAGAGAAACAGGCTCATGACCTACCCCTTGTTTTTCCCTTGCTAGTCCTCAGGGCGTGGGAAGTAAAATGCGGACCTTGAAGACAAAGTAAACAAGTGTCTCACTGGATGCTCACCCGTGGGCAGCTCGGAAGAAGGGACGCATTCCCGGTGGGCATGCGCAGGGCGCTGCGGAGGAGGCGCGTGCTCGCCAGTCCACCTGCAGCAAGGGGAGGAAATGAAAAGCTGAGAGCAGTTGGTAATTCGATGGGGCTGAGCACAGGGACAAGCAGCCACACCTGGAGAGGGGACAGGGGCAGAACCCAAGTCCCCCAGTGAGGCTGGCTCCACCTCCACCTCCCCACCATCGGGTACAGATGGCTGTGAGGGACACCGCAGAAACCGCACGTGGTCCCCGCGCCCAGGAGCAGGCGGGAAGGCTGTGCGCCACAGTGCGCAGGTGTGCGGCAGCCTGCACACCTGGGTCTGGCGCACGCCGCGTCCGAGGGCGTCTGGGACAATTCAACTCTGCAGAGAATTATATTCTCAGAGATGATATTCTGTGGCTTAATATTTAGCGTGAATGAGCCTCACAAAACCTGTTTCCCATTTGTGTATATAAAAACAGTGCAGCTGGATGCTAGAGTTCAGTTTAAACTCAGCCACTGGGAATTATTACGTCTTATAGGAGGAGTCGCCACTGTGGGAAATGGAGGGCTGGGACCGGAACAATACCTTCCCTTCCCAAAGATTTCCAGTACACAAGAACGGTGGGGAAAATAGCCACAGTAAGACACCTGGGGTCAGACTTAGGAGGAGTGGGACCTGGTCCATGAGTTAGCTTGGGGTAAAGGTGGAGGCGGCGAGGGCCACGGGGGTATTCCGGAGGAAACAGGAAGTGAGTTGCTAAGTGGATGACAGATTTTTTCCACGCTTGTTGCGGTGGGCACCGTGGTCCCCGCTGAAGTCTGTGCGCACCACCAGGGCGGCCTGGCCGCTGGCTTCTGCTTTTTGAGACAGGATCTCCCCGTACAGTCCCCACAGATCGCTGGCGCCTCAGCTCGCTCATGCACTCAGCGCAGACGGGCCAAGAGAGAGGGACCGCGGCCTGGAAGCTCAGGGAGTGATCAGAACTGAAGAGGAGCCACTCTGCAGAGGCTGCAGCTGACGGCGCAGTCCACACGCTGGTTTGCGGCACCTCCTCCCTGACCTAGAAGGACCAGCGAAGTCTAAGGATCGAGCAAAACCCCGCAGAACTCAGGACCCGAGACTCCCAAATGCACCAGGCTCCTGGTCATGCTCTTCCAGCTCTAATGGCACGTGGATGTGAAGGCTCAGTGCAGAACGTGGAGCCAGACGCCATGCGGCTGACGCACCAGCCCAGGGCGTAGCACTGCCGCCCCGCGGACCGCACTCTGCGTTGTGGGTTGGCTCAGCGAGTCTCCTCCTGGGCCAGGCTCAGGGCGCTTTCTAGGCTTCAAGTTTCAGGAACACGGAAATAACAAATGAGACATCTGAGGGGAAGAGGCAAAGCTGTCTGTTCCTGATATATTTTTTCTTTTGAATCAAATTTTTTTCTAAGAGTGGTATAGTTAGACTGCAATAATATTTTAGGATTTGGGGAATTAATTCTTCAATCAATTAAAATTCAAAGCTACCAGTTAAACAGAAAATAATAATTACTTCTTGCAAATAACCTGGGAAAATTCTTTTAGAACAGAATAGTGCTGACATTTAAGTGGCAAAGAGAAAGCAGAGGTGGAAGCAGGGAGTGAGCACGACCCTAACAGCCCGCAGGCCACTCGGAGCATGACTCCTCACTGATGTGTGCAGTAAGTCCAGGAGCCCTACCTCCCAAAGCCTCCGACTGCAAAATAAGCATTTGATGTTAAGCAAATGTACCCACAGGACTGGCCATTTAAAAGGGCTCTAAGGACTGCAAGGGGGAGATGCTCTGTGCTTGGGCCGTGGTGGGAGCAGGATGGGCACTGACGCCACTGCCTCACCAAGTAGAAGGCAGAGCTATGAGGCCCCCAAACCCAAGACCAGTGCTGCCCTGTTGGTCCTGAGGTGTGTGCTGTGGGGTTGCACCTGGATACACAGCTGCCCTCAGGCCGAAGAGATCTCCAGGGAGGTACTTCAAGGGCCACGGTGTCTCCCTGGACAGTTAACCGAGGGAGTTCGCTCCGCACTGGACACACGGGGTCCCGCTGATGGAAGTCCTGGACCCCAGGCCCGAGCCAACTCTTCCAGTCTTGGAAATTTGCTTTACTGCTCTGTGTTTTGCTTTCCGTTTCCTTTATCTCTCGAGTTCAAAGCGATGGATTAAGTCCACACGTGCTCTGGAAGTAGCTGTGCAGCTGGCTGGACCCGTGTAGATTGCAGCTCCTGTTCTGGTCGAATTGTGCGGCACTGTGGAAGTTCTTCTCCTGCCCCAGCTCAGGGTGCTGCTCTGCTCTGTCCACAAATAACCACACAGTCCCCTCTAGGCCTTTCCGAGTCCCATGTCCCTGTGACCATGCCACATTTCATAAATTCCACACCATTAGAAGTAATCGCTGCTTGTTAAAATTTGTGAGGAATATCAGATTCTGATTCACATTAAACAAATTATCAAAAACACTTTGCATGCATGGCATTTTATTCCAAATGTGAAATATTAAGAACAGAATTCATCATGGTGGAGTGTGTGACCCTTTCCTTCATCACAGATGATAAGACGCTGAGGAATTTACCTGGATTTGTTTGTCTGTAGTGAAAATTAAGAACTTAATCTTTACCAATCTCTTCCAGTCAGAGAAGTTAGATATTTCCTTTTTCTAAATACCTAAAATTAATGTAACAATGACACAATTATTTGCTTAACCTTTTAATTACCCAATCATTTTCTTCCATTTTAGTGAAAATTTGCGTGTTTGTCCCCACACCAACCTGTCCAAACTCCCACGTTTTTAACAGCAGCACATGAAGCACAGTGCTCATTTACCTTGAAGTAGGGCCCGTGCACACCCCACGCAGGCTTCTAAAGTAAGAGAGCTGAGACGTGCTGGCCAAGCCGGGCACTGCCTGTCTCGTAAGATCCCGTGCCCACCTGCAGCGGGTCCTTCCTGCCTGGTACCCAAGACACCATCTCCCCTCCCTCCCCACGACACCAGGACTCTGCCAAGCACCAACTGCCCTTCACTCTGTTTCACTAACCAGGATAGTATTTTCCCTGGTGAGCACCAGGGATCAAGCATCCAGCTTGCACATTTCTGATATGTGTGGACTGCTGAAATTATAAATAATGTCAAGCTTCACATCTTGATCATATATTTTTTTTCTCAAATAAACACAAGCCTATTAGTTAAGGCTTATCATTTGTAGGGTTTTTTTTTTCTCAATTCATTTTATTTGCCAAATCAGCACAGTGCTTATGCAGTGATTTCTGTCCCTGTTCAGGCCGCGAAGAATTTCCATAGTCCTAGGAACACATTGTCCCTGCGATCAAGGAGAGGACTCTGCCCTCTGCTGTCAGCTCTCTCATCTGTACACAGCTTTTTGGTGGATGCTGAGTGACGGGCTTTGTCAGCATAATGCCTCCACTCCACAATGTCACTATGCACAGTTGGGTTGGCTTGTGCCACTACCCAGATGGAGGGTTGCACAGAGCAACACGTGTGTTTGTGTGTTCCATCCCATGGTCCTGCTCGGCAGCCGGTGATCAACATGTGGTGCCAAGGTGGCTCAGGCAGGAACACTCAAGAGGGAAGCTGATCAGCCTGTGGGGAGGTGACGGAGCTCAGGGCCTCATTTGCCACCTCTGTGAGGCCCCAGCCAGCCCACGGGTCACGTCCTATGTGGGCGGCAAGCTGAGGCAGGTGCCGCACACCACAGTGTACAACGGTGGGTGTGCGGTGGGCCCCTCCTCTGGGAAGTGAGCGGTAGCTGGAGAACGTCAGGGTGAGAGGGGAGCTCACTGACAGCCCCTCCCGGCCTGCAGCCCTCTCGGGAGCACGCCGGGAACAAAGCTGCCGTTGTCCAGCCCCCGTCCGCTCGGTCTGCACGGTCCGCTCACTACCATTCTGGATAAAAAGAATTTTCAGTGACTTTATGACTTTTATAACAAGTCTAGGAAAGGGAAAGGTGTAGTAAAATAAGTAATTTCATTTATCAGGAAATGCTAACAAGTAAATTCTGCCTACAACTGGTATTTAATCTTTATACGTAAGATACACGTTACACGGAAAATAGGCATTATACAAGGAATGTTCCAGGATGAAATTAAAAACATTATTTAGCCCTCAAACATTAACAATTCTTGCCATGTCAATTAAATATACTAATTATGATATAGTTCATGTTACACGGTTAAATTCCAATGCCAAAAGAGTCAATCTAATAAAAACATTATTTCAAAAAGGAGAGTTGATTTAGTTGGGATTATGATGCCTGTCAATATTTTTCTAACTACTGTGTTCATAAAGGCTCCAGTGACTTACAAAAGTGATGCCTCAGGACTAATCTCTTTCGAAAGGTGATCTCTGTATTTCCAAGGTTTTAGTTACAAACCAGCCAGAATATTTTGAGGATGAACAGTGACATTTGAAGTAAATCTGTGACATTTTCTCGGGGATGAAACTGTGGCTTCTTCAAGAGTAACTGCTCCTCTCCCCACTCCGCTGCCTGGAAAGAAGTCTCCAGGATGTGTTGCGCTGGAAGTGAACCTGGTCTCTCAACAGAGCCGCAGAGACGGTGGATGATTTCATATAATCCTGTGCAAGCTGGCCGCATTGTCCATGCAGACATTATCCCGTCTGCTCAAAGCTGCTGAGAGCAAACTTCCCACAGGCTGCGGCAGCGCGCGGAGGTGGACAAGGCGAGCGGGGACAGGACGGGACTGTGCGGCTGCAGAGCGGGAGCGCCTTTCACAGATGGACGGCTCTGGCCGTCTGGTGAGCACAGCAAATGTTCTGTGAAGTTCATTTTGACAGCATGGAAGGGGGAGCTGGGCATAAAAGTGTTTTTGCCGAACATAATAAAGAGAAATTAAGTCTTGAATGAAATTTCGTAGGAAGCATATGCTGAAAGTGTGGTATGAGAGGTGAAAGGAAGAGGAAGCAGCAGGTAACTTTCACAGCAGACTGCGGAATGTTCCACACGGATCAAAACTTGAGGAAACGGGGCAGAGTGAGGGTTTTCTCACGGCTGTGTCGCAGTCCCTGGGAGAAGAGCTTTTGCGGGGACCTGCGCTTCTGCCCCCGAGGACCCACCCAGAAGCTACTGCTGCGCAGTGACCTTGATATAGCGGAGTCACGAAGAAGGAGCATCCCACTTGCAGACCCTCAGTATCACCTTGCATGTGGCATTTAAAACACCGTTCATCTCGAAATCATTTGCTTCTGTATTAGCTGATCCCCCACTGCTGAGACACAATACTTGACACCCACCAGATGAAACAAGAGGGGTTCACCGTCTCCCTGTTTCTGTGGGTTCAGCCCACGGTCGGCTTCGGTAGAGCCAGAGATATGATGGTGGAGGGCTCTGGAGGAGGGGTGCTCAGCCCTGCGGCCAGGATGCAGAGGGCGAGGAATGGAGCCGGGGCAACGATGCACCGCCCAGCTCTCCCCAGAGCAGCCTCCTCAGAGCGGGGACCACCTCCGACACGTGAGACACTCGGGAAACACTGGTGATCTGCAGCGTCACAGCTTACCTGTGAGCACGGGAGGAAACAGCAGAAACGGTAAAGCAACAAGCTCACAACAAGGGGAAGCTAGGGTCAGAGGGGATGTAGGTCACTACTTGTAGTTACCACTTTCATGGATTGATGGAGTGTCTCAGAACTTCACTGTGAGGTATTTTTTCAGTGATCTAGTCAAGTAGTACATGTGACTTCACCCTCGGGAAGGTAAACTTCATTTTTATGTCATGTGCATAGCTCTGGATAGACTTGCTCACGTGGTAGAGCAAAGTTCACCCCCCTCCACTTAAACACCACTGACTCGGTACACAAGGGAGATGCTCAATTGAGGCCCCAAGGTACAGGCCCGGCAGAAGCAGCACATGTACCAGCACACATTATCAGCCTGCTGTCTGGTGTCACGGCCAAAACATGTCAACAGATGAGCGACTCACATCACCCTTCGCCTTTTCCCTGGCACATTTACCTGCAAACACTCGTGCTTCCTGAGCAGCCGGGGGCCGGGGTCGAACAGAGGCCTGGCGCTGGGTGAGAAAGGCCAACAGCAAACACGTCCAGGACTAGCCAGGTTGTCCTCACACGGGTGGCCCAAAGGGGCCATCTCAGGACAGGTGTGTAGATAACACGGGAGAAGAAAGACATTCGCTCAGCTGTTCTGACATCTTTTCGAAAGGTGGAGGAAAACCCTTTCTCTGCGGAGTCGCCGCCACAGCTAGGCCGGAAAACACTGCTGGCTTCCTATGTCAAATGCTTCACCCTGAACTGCTCATCTCTGCTTATGTTGCTATCACACTATTATCATAATATGGACCAAGATTAGGTAAATTGAGTCTTCTAAATTTTTTATTATTCAAAAGTTTTGGTTATTTTGATTTTATGTTTAAATTTTAACATGGATGTCAATTTCTATCAAAAAGTTTCTTGGCATTGCTAATATTAAAAAATGTGAATGCAGTGATATTTGGTTTTCCAATTCATAAACACAATGTATGTCCTTAATTATTTAGGTTTACTTTACATATATTCTGGTAATAATGTTTCATAGTTTTTTATACAACTTTTGAAGTATAATTTATTAAATAAGCCCCAAGTATTTTGATGATCACATATATGATTTTGAATTAAAAATCCAAAATGTTTAATGGAATTGTATAAAACTACAAATGTTTTTCTACACTAAGGACGCTTGCAATGGTTTAGATGACGACATCACCCAAGTGCCCCTGTGTCAGAGCTGGAGCCTTTGCAAGGTGACAAGGTTGCAGGCAGGAGCCTCAGGGGTCCTGGTCTGAGGGGTCTGCAGCTGAGCCAGCTGTTCCCCGCGGGGGTTCCTGGAGGGAGTGGCAGCAGGGACCTGCTGGGAAGGCTGCGTGGTCCTCTCGTCCTCTCTGGCTCCTCCCGCTCTGTCCCTTGCTGCCGGGAGGTGACAGCTTGCCTCTGCTCTGCCTCCCACACCTATGGCATTTCTGCACTGGGTCCAGCAGACCAAGGGCTGAGGCCTCTGAAAATCTGAGCCACCATAACCTTGTCCAGGTATTCAGCCGCAGGATCAGAAAGTGACTAACACAACGCCAGGGCTCAATTTCAGTTTTAACAGCTGTTGAAGTAGATTCCTTCAGATTTCCCACCTATACCATCAAGTCATCTGCATATAAGTTCATACCTGTTCTTTCTCCCCAATACACATGTCACACACTCTCCATTCTTGCAGCGCTGGTTGGAACTTCCAGCGACGCTCAGCAGAAGTGACGTGAGGTGAGCACGGGCCCGGCGTAGAGCACACAGGAAGTGCATGACGCTCCGTGGCTGAGATCCTGACAAGTCTGCACACAGAGCCTCCATCGAGGTGGGAGAGAGCGGCGTCCCATTTCGCTCCTACTCCGCAGAGCTGGCTTTGGAGTGCCAAGTGCTCATCTAAACCCACCAGGGAATCCTGCAGCCTGTTTTGTTCAGCCTCTAGCCTGTGGTTACATTGGCCGATTCCCACTGTCCAGCTGCCCTTGACTGCTGGCGTGAGTACCTCGTGGCCCTGATGTATTTGGTTCACATTTTCCTCGGTTCCACTTGACAACATGCACTTTAGAATGTCTGTTTGCGCATTTATGAGATACATTAGTCTGTAGTTTTCTTTTCTCCATGTAGCTCTGTTTGACTGTGGTACCAGGAAAGTAATGTCATAATAGACCAAGAGTTAAACATACCTACATCTTCAATTTTTTATTAGAATTTGGATAAATTGATTTTATTCTCCTCTACCAATCACTTGAATCAAGTTTTATCAATTCTTTTCTTCTCAAAAATCAACTTTTGATTTCTTAAATTTTATTGTCCTGTTATAATGTTTTCCAATATGACTGTGAATATTTATTTTCCTTTTTTCTACTAAATTAGACAGTACATTTGCTTATTTCACTCTTGGTATTTTAGGTAAGAGCTAAGGTCATTGAATGAGAATATTCTGTGTTACTAGTGGCATGTAGCACTGTAGTTTTCATGGGCCAATTTTACTGTTGCCACACACATTTTAATGCACTGTGATTTCTCACTCATTCTGTTTTGCTTTGTATTTTGAAACCTGGTCATGTTATGTAGTTCATGCTGCCCTTATACTCACTAGTTAGCTTCAACTGGCCTCATACTTAAAATAATTTTCCTGCCTCAACCTCCCAGGTGCTAGGATTACAGGTCTGCACCCCCATGCCTGGTCTTTTTATTCATTCTGTATAAAATGTCTATCATGATGTCTCCCTTTATCTATGGGTTATTTACAAATGTGCTAGTTAGTTTCAAAATATCTGAGAGTTTTGTAGAAATCTTCCTGCTATTGATGTTTATTTAATTCCATTTTGATCAGAGAATAACCTTATAGCTTCAACATGATGATAATTCTATCCCAATTCCCCTATGTACAATGAAAGTATATTTTCTTCTAGCTCCTTTTAAGATTTTCTCCTTAGCACTATCTTTGAGTGATTTGATTATCATTTTTATTTCTTTTTAACTCATCTCACACAATCAATAACTGTATTCCCCCCCCCCCATTCTCTATTGTCTGTGCTAGGACACTCTGCTGTCCTTCCGTGCGTTGCGAAGCCTCTGTTCCACTTTGACCTTCATATGTCCCTCTCTGTTTCAGGTTGAATATTTCATTGACATATCTTTGGATTCACCAGGCTGTGGTTCTGGATGCCTAACCTGCCATTCATTTCCTCTGCTGTGCTTTCTACCCGCTGCATTGTAGTATTCACGCTCTATAACTGTTGTCTGGGTTTTTAAACATATCTTCCAAGTCCACATTTGGCTTTTTGACCAAACAGAACAGCTTTTGCACAAACTCTGATGGAGCACACGGGGAAGGCTGCATCGCTGCACAGCTGCACAGGCTGTACTGGGCGGGTTTATCTGCTTGTACCCAGCACCGTGTCTACTGACTTCCCAGCTCACTTCACGCTCACGGCAGCCTCTGAGGTGGGTACAGTCGCAGTCGGTCGGATGCAGCAGTGAACTGAGAGCTAACACCTGACCTACACTCCCCACGCCAGAAAGGGGTACATGAAAGGCCACAAGAGAACCAAACAGACTCGACCTGTCAAAGCTTTGAAGGCTTCCTGAGGGGTTTGGGTGGGGGCTTCTGTGCAAGTTATGACCTGTACTTTGTACTTTCATCATTTAAAATTCTGAGAACCCTACATACTTTGCATTCCTTTGGAGCTGCACTAGAGAGTTCACCAGGACAACTTCCCTGTAACAAACCCCATGTGGATTTGTACATCGAACCACAGTAGAGCGGATCTCAACGATCAGTGCTGAGTGTGTTAAAGACAGTGCTTTGAAACAGGGCTTCTACCCTGCATCAGAAAGACACTGCTCCAGTTTACGTTAAGGGAGAATGAGTTTCAATGTGAGAATCAAATCAGTTGTAAATATAGTTTTTAAAATTATGCAACGTATAATTTTACTGCCTAGTAAAGACTAAAGCCGGGGATACTGTTTGAGGCCTTGTCATGGCGTTGTGCTTTGACAAACACAGATTGCCCAACCTCTGCCCCCGGCTCCATCTGTCTGGGAAACAGGACATGTGATCACCTTGCTCCCTGTGCAATGCTGTGTACTTGAGATTTGTCAATAAAACACTTCAGTGACAGAGAGAGAAGCCAGAACTATGTAACATGTCTCCTGTTTTTTTCATGGCTTTCTCCAAGTAAGTAAGTAAATGAATAAACAAATATCACCGAAGTCCAGCAGAAACCCTCCGCTGCTCCTCCCCTCTGCCCCCGCCTCGCCGTCCCTCTGCCTCTGTCTCTCCAGCACCATCCTCAGTCCCACTAAGGCCTGCAAAGTAAAAGCAGCGAGACTTGCCCGGCGTCCTGACACGAGCCGTGGTGTCTGTGTGTGTGACAGCCAGGTGACCTTGGAGTGGACCTGCTCCCTGCCATCCACACTGCACCTCCTGGGATCCAGGTATCTGAAGCTCCTCGGACCCTCCACAGACGGCCCTCCGGCCCACAGGCGGCTCGGGACACCCAGACGCCCGACCGCTCCGACACGAGGCAGGGCACCGGCTCCAGCCGGCGGCTTAGGAGCTCCTCCCTCAGGACAGCAGCTGGCAGCTAGCCATCACGACCCTGAGCTCAGGCAAATCTCCTGGAACCCGGAGCCCCTGCTCGGTTCCCGCCCCTCCCTGGGTATGCTGACTTCTACACCCTTGGGTTGCAGGGACTGCCCATCTCCTTTTCTTTGGGCAACCCTTGTTCCCGCCAGGTACCCTGCTCCTTTTCCATACCTAGCGCCAAGAGGACAGATGTATCTGTGCCCAGTCCTCGCTCCTCTCCCCACAACCGCTCTCCCTGTGTACCTCTTGTGTCTCTGCTCAATTTGAAAAACGTGAAGAAGAGGACATTCCACTCTTACCTTTTACAGAAATTGATTTACTATTACCTAAAGAATAGATGAATGTGAAGGACCTTGCGGACATGGGAAAGACAGTGAAAACTGGTATTCTGTGAGGAAGATTTTCTCAGTGCCTTCGGAAGCAGGAAGATGGAACTGTTCTGGAGGGTGGGCCTGGATCCAGACCCTAGGTAGGTGCCTGAAGAAGCAGGGCCTTTGATTTCCAGCGCTGACCCCTGGGAAGGACACAGCAGACTGGACTCTGAAGAGGTCATTTAGCTCCAAGCTTGCGCCGATCTCTGCCCTGAGTCAGAGACAGACGCCCCCTTACATTTACATCCTGCAAAGAACACAGAAGCCCACTTACGCAGAAAGGCTGATTTCATATTTCTTAAACTAAAAGTAGCTAACTCCATAAAAATCTCTTCCAGGGCATTCTCTGTGTTTTCAGAGTAGCAGATCAGCCCACCAGCCAGTCTCTGTGCCTACTGGAGGTGGGCCAACGGGCAGCCTGAATTGGGGGCTGGTGATGCCTTTGTAGGCCACACAGTCAGTGTCCATGCCACCGAACTACCACAATGACCTGGCTGCCCCTGGCATGAGCCAGGCTCTGCGACAGCTGCTGGCACCTTAAGCAGCCTTTGATTTATTGCCCCAGTAACAGTGGCCTGACAGGAGCAGCCGAGCCACGCCCGTGGCAGCAGCACGCAGTGAGCCAGGCACAGACCCATGGGAAGCTGCACAGTCCCGCCATCCAGCTCACGTTGCCACAAGAAGCAGCGGTCCTTCCTGCCATGCCCCAAGTGCTCTTCCCCACCCATCTAAAGGTCCAGTTGCACTTTCCTGCCAGCCCTGACCTCCCTCCCCTCGCAGTCACCACCTGACGGCTGCTTGTCATCGCACTGATCGGACTGGGTCAGCTTATCTCGGTTTTCCATCGGCCCATGTGGGTGCCCATTACGCCCGCCTATAAGGAGCAGTCAGCGAGCCCAAGGTGCCAGGGCGCTGGATTCAGGAAGAGGCTCACAGAGCTCTAGCAAAGTATCGCTTCCCACCTGCCATCCCAGGCTGCGTGCCTTTCAGGACACACTGACCTCCCATCTGATCACAGAAACAGTAAGGTAGCCTGGTGTACTGACTTAATTGGGCTGAGTCTCTGTGGAGAAGTCAAAGGTGGTGAAAATTATCTTCCCTACACTAGAGATGGCTCCCTCCTGTTGGGGAAGACAGCTCAGCTGACACGATGGAAGTCGGACCTGATGTTCATCCTCTGCTCCCTTCCAAGACCCAAATCCATTTCTGGACCCACTGTCCACTTCTTCCCTTCTAAGAACAACTTGTGTTTGCAGGTTCAGCTGGTTACATAAGCACTCAGAATTTAATTCATTTAAAAATTGAACATCTTCCTGACCAGATCTCACTGAGTAACCCAAATCTCTGTAATTCCTGGCATTAAAAAAATGAATAATGTTAATTTTAAAGTATAGACGATGCATGAATTTTAGCTTTGTTGATCGTGAGCCTTGTAACTCTTCAAGAGAATTGCATTGTTCATAAAATACAGCGCACAGTGATAATAAACCAAAGCTTTAGACTCCAAGCCTTTCACATTTGTATAAAATGGATGCACAAGGGGAATGAAATGTGGACTGAAACAAACCAGTCTCACAACCCTTGGCACTTCGGCATCTCCCACTTAAGAAAGGCATAGTACAAGCAAAGAAAATCTTTAAAAATAGATAGGAGACAAGGAGGTAGCTGTCCTGCTGGAAGGGAGTGGCCCAAAGGATCAAGGGCAAAGAAGGAGGGGGAGGGGCAGGAAATAAGTAAAATAAAGTCAGGCCGTGTACACAAACAGAGTAACCTCGAGAAATGTAAACATTCTGTTCCATAAGCAAGAGCTAAGATTAATCATATTAGTAAGAATGCAAATGGGGAAAGGAAAATTGGGGGAGGGAGGGAAGGGAATTTGAAAAAGATACAAACTGAGTTACACTGTATTATGCACATGTACCCACTCCCCAAGATAATTGTAAACAGTGTGTACTGAAAACAAGTACTAATAAAAAACTTGGGCTGCAGAACTGGGAAACCTATACTCTGGGTGGGAAAGCTGCGGCTTTCTGGGAACAGGCCACACTCTGCGTCTCTTCACAGCATTGCATGGACAATCCCGCAGCGGGGGATGGAGGCAACCCTCCTGCAGAGTAAAGTCAGGTTCTGACGAAGGTCACACCCCCGCAGGGACAGAGAACTTCTCAGTGCACTACCCTTGTCAGTCCTCCATGCAAACAAGCTTGTGACAGCCAGGGCTCCCCCAGGCTTCAGTTTCCCAAGTAGAATGTTACTATGCCTTCACCTCCGCCTCCATTTCAGCCGAGGGAGCTCTGATCAATTCACACAAGGACCACTAGGTGGCGCCGCTCTCCCCGGAGCAGTAGAAGCTGACTGTCCCGTCCTCTGCAGCCCCCACGGGAGGTAGAGGGAGAGGAGGTTTGTCTGCTCTGTCGCTTTTGCGTGTCACACTTCCATTATTTGATTCTAGAACTTTGTGTCTTCCCTGATTTCTTCTGCGATCCACTGATTATGTAATAATATATGGTTTAATTTTATGTGTTTGAACAGTTTCTGTGGCTTCTTCAGTGTTGATATTTATTTCAATCTTCTATGACTCAGTAGTATGCAGGGAGTTATTTCAGTTCTTTTGTGTTTAAGTATACTTTATGGCCTAAAATATGGTCTGTTTTGGCAAAATTTCTGTATATTTCTGATAAATGTTTTCACTGTGGTGTTGTTGGAGGGAGTATTACGTTCAGTCCTACATTCAATGGTGTGAATTAACTCTGATGTTTCTTACCTGGCTTTTCTTTGGTTGACCTGTCTAACTGTAAGAACAGGTCACAAAGTCCTCCACTATGGCTTTACTGGTATCTGTCTGCTCTTAAGCCTACTTAATGTTTTTGGAAGGAGGGCACACTGACCTTCAACTCATAGACATACAGCACTGTCATCTCTTCCTCTTGAGTTATTCCCTGTACCGGTGCATATGGGCCATCTTTGTCTCTTCTGATCAGGTTCAGCTTGAAGTCTGCTGCCTCTGCCTGTTTTGGGGTGCTGGCTGAACGGCACATCTGCATTTCTCACACACAGCTGGGCTACGTGTTTCAATGGGAGACGTGTCAATGGCACCGATGTGATCGCATGAGCCAGCGCCAGAACACTGCCGACTCCACCTTTGCCTCTCTCTGCCCTCTCCTCCGCCTTGGTGAGGCAGGTGAGCCTGGACTTCTGGATTTCCACAGCGAAGAAGAAGAATGGACCAGCAGGAGGAGCCCAGGCCTGCAATTCCTTTTATTTTGTTTTGAAGAATTAGTTACAGTGAAACTGTAAAAAAAATCCAAGAACATCTATTATGTCATTGAACAGTTTTCCCAAAATATTTTCCAATAATTATCCATATTCAGATTATTTCTGGTCTTTTTACATTATTTCTTCAAATGAATATACTAATAATTTATGATAAAAAGAAAGCAAAGCTTATAGTATAGGGGATGGGGAATTGTAGGGAGGGCAGGGGAATGGGAATAAATGAGAATCAAGATGTGCCATGTACTGGTACAAGTCCTCAATGTTGAATGTGGTCAAAACGTGCACATTAAATATACCAATAAAATCAATTAAAAATTAGTGGGGCATGGTTGTGAATGCCTGTGCTGCAGCACTCTGGCAGGCAGAGGCAGGAGGGTCACGATCCCAGCCCCGGGCAACTTCTAGTCTCAGCAAAACTCAGTCTCAAAATTGAAAGAAAATGAAAACAGGGAAGAGAGAGACAGGAGCAGAGACAGAGAGATGTGGGGGAGAAAGGAAGGAAGGGTAGGGAGAGAGGGATAGAGAGAAAGAAGGACCAAGAGACAAAGGGGAGGGAGCGAGAGGAGAAGTAAACAGAGCTAAGACATGTTGTATGCTTGTGCCAGCTCCCCATGGTGAATGTAATCACTGTTCACTACAAACATGTGCAATGAAAACAACAATTTAACAAAGAGGTTCATCGTGCCGCAGTGTGCAGGTCGTGGCTCCACCTTATTTGTGACACAGGGCGGCTGTCTCAGGAGCTTCCTGTACAGAAGCCCGGCCCCCACGGCGGCCTCCCAAGTCCGCGCTCCATCCGGGCACCCCTGGCCTACTCAAGCCCTTCCACACGTGTGAAAGGCATGGAGCGCTGCGAGGAAAGTTTAGGAATTTCTATACGCCGTTTTTTTCTCTGTGAATACATACAGTTGTACTCTTCCCAATATTTTTCTCCTTGTTTACCTACCATAACTCACGTCTCTCATACCATGCCAAATAGACGTGATGAGAGCAGATTTTTTTTCTTTTTTTTCTTAAAGTTTTGATACAGGGTCTCATTTTGTAGTTCAGGCCTATCCTGAACTCACTATGTAGCCCAGGCTAGTCTCTATCTCAGAGCAGTCCTCCTGCCTCTGCCTCCCGAGTGTTGGGATTAAAAGCTTGAGCCACAATGCCCAGCAAGAGAGTAGATTTTCTTATCTTGTTCACAAACACAGGGTAGCGGACAATTTCTGCACATTCACTCTTGATTTAGACATATTTATGGTCTTTTCTTGGATCCTGCTCAAGAGGTGAAAGGGGCTTTATCATACCCTTGTTTTCTTAAGCAGTTCATCCTGAAAAGATGCTAAATTGTGCCAGACGCTATCTCTCCAGTTATTGAGACAGTTGGATATAGAGTCTTGGTTCAGGGAGTTTTCACTTGTATTTTATAAATTTGGTGAATTTTCCTGACTGATACTGATACACTGAGCTAAGACTACATTGTTAGGATAACTCCCACTTGATCATCTTAGGCTACAGAATTCAATTTATTAATATTTGATTGAGGATCTTTGCATGTATATTCATATAGCATATTGCCCCAAAATTTGCCCTTCAGTGTTCTCTTTACTTGATTTTATATCAAGGTAATTTTGGTTGTGTGGAATTACAGAATGTCCCCTTTCTTTTAAATTTTTAGGAATCGGGCCGGGGAGTTAGCTCAGTGGTTCCGGCGCCTGTCTCGCAAGCGCAAGGGCCCGGGTTCGATCCCCCGGTAACCACATAACAATACTGGGTGTGGAGACCCACACCCAGCAGCAACCAGTACCACGTACCACAGTGCCGGGTGTGGTGGCTCATGCCTGTAATCCCAGCACTCGGGAGGCAGAGGCAGGAGGATTGCTGTGATGTGAGTTTGAGGCTGAGCTCAGGGCCAGCCTGAACCACAAAGAGAGAGCCTGTCTCAAAAAAACCTAAAAAAAAAAAAAAAATTGTGTATCTCCTTGACAGAGCATGTAGCCACCTCATATTTTCATTTAATATTCTTCTCTCTATTTAGGTTGAATCAATTTCCATTTTAATTATTTGTTTAAGGTCCAATCGACATAATAAAATGGTGTGAATTTAATGGGTATTATTCTGTAAGTCTATACATGGCGTTCCTGTGAAGCTATTGCACAGCTGGGGTGATGAACACATCAATCACCTCCACGAGTTTCCTGCATCTTTCTTTTTCAAATCTGAGTCACCTGATAAGCATACTCAACACAACAACAAAAAAGTGATGTAAAATTTTAATATCTATGTGCAAAAATTAAATTAGACCCTTCAGATCATGTACACAAACCACTTAAAGTGGATTAGCTTTTGTCTACATCAATAGAACAGAAATTACATTTTCCATTTTTCAGTGTGTTTTTATCCACTTTCTCTCTGTTGTCCTTCGGCCCCTCCATCATTTCCTGCTCACGTGACAAGTGTATATATCTTACTAGACCAGTTTTCTATCTTTATCTTTCTTCTTTTCTTAGTTATTTTCTTACCAGTCACTGTAGAGTTATACTGAATAGTTTAGCTTTTGACAGCTTGGTTTGGACTAATATCAGTTAAATTTTAGTAGCACAAAAAGCACTGAGCTGCTAAGCAGATCCTGCTTCCAATCTCTTCCATGCCGTTTTGGCACATAGATCACATCCCTCTGTGCTGGGGGGAGGGTCATTGTGTGCTTTCGTACTTACTGTTTTATGAAGTGGTATTTAAATCATATAAGGGGGAAACGACAATAAAGACCCACTTACAGTCTGGACTTTGCCCATGTAGTTTTTGTATCACTGTTCATTTGTGCACAAGGGTCTCTTATGCCCTCTTGTGGCTTTGATTGTCAGGAGGATTTTCCATCGTGTTCCTTGGAGAGCAAAGGCGAAAGTGAGAAATTCTCTGTCTCGGTTTCTCTGAGAGTCCCAGCCCCTGTTCAGTCTCTGAAATCCTGCTCTGGACGAGGAGTTCCTGGCCCACAATGGTGTCTCTGCAGGGTTTTGAGCCATCCCACCATCTCCCAACATGCACAGTTTCTGGTGAGAAATTAGCTACTTGTCTTTAGATTTGTTGTTCATGATCTTTGTCTTTTTGACAATTTGATGATGATTCTTTAAGCCTTATAGTGAATATTTTTTGCATATTATACCTTTTAATTTCTAGAATTTCCATTCATGAAAATTTTCATGAATTTCTGGGGGTTTTTTTCATCTCATTCTGATGTCATATCATCTCACATGTTTCATTGCTTCTTCAGATGTGATCGCTTAGAATGATATAAATACATTAAAATTACCGATTCAAAATTTCTAGTTCTGGAACCTTTGTTTTCATTTCTTCTTTGTGCACATACTTATCTCTTTTTTTACAGCAAATTTGATTTTTAAATTACATCCCATGGCCACTCTGTTCACTGAATTCCTGAGCCAATCCATCAAGTACAAGTACACCGCTATATGTAACCACCAAGGCACTGCCCAGTTAGCTTAGCAATCAGCTAGTGACCAAGGGGGTTTCCTCACGCACCTAAACCCAGGAAGCCCCTCTTCGTTTGCTCCAGACTTCTGTTTGCTTGGCAGGGCCCGTCCTCCACACACAGGGCGAGAGTCCTCGCTCTGCCTTCGTCTTGCTTCCTGCTTGGATGGAGCAGGGACACAGCAAAGGTGAGCCCGGCGCCTGCGTGGCTGTCTTCTGAGCACATGCGCAGGCCCGGGCTTGCATGCCACTGTGCACCAGGCTGACACGCCTGAGTGACTCGAGGTTCCTCTAGGCCTCCCCTCCCCAGATTTCCTTTTAAAGCCTGCTTTGTCCTTTGCTCCCAAGCGTTACCTCAGGGATTGCGCACTGGGAAGTTTGTAGTCAGGGCAGACATTGGAAGCCATGCTGATGGGTGTCCAGGGCAGCCATCAGAGTGGCCGGTCCACAGCACTGCTGCAGAATGGGACTGAAGATGTCCAGCCCATCCTAGCCCCTCCAGTGCAGCTCTGGCTTTCCTCATAACTGCACCCAGGGTGTCTGGACCCCAAGGAGTGTGAAACAAATCCAGCCTGCGAGCAGCTGGCAGATTCTGCCGTCTGTGAATAAAGCTCCCCAGACTGCTGCACACTACTGGGTAATTCCCAGATTCCTGAGAATGCTGCCCTTGTCCTGTCCATGTCCTCGAGACTGAGGAAGAAGACTCCTCCAGGTCCCCTTCACTTCTGATGCATTGTTGCATAGCAAAGTCTCAGCAGCCATCGCACAAAGAAGTTCCTGAAATCAGCTGTATCTGGTGAAACGTGAACTATGATTCAAATAGAAAGTAGCAAACAAGCTTGAGGGATGGTGAATAAATGTTTTCTCCTTATAATAAATAACAATTCATCGCATTCTCTGTAAAATTATTACTTGTATAACCATCTACATTTCAGCAGCATGTGATCCAAGGCAAGCTCTTGACGAGGGATGAGCTGGACATCTCTCTGCTTAGCTGTACTCCGCGCAGAAGCTCCTCCGACTGCCCTCTGTGAAGCGCTGAGCTTGAACTCCACCCCGGGTGTTGGAAACACATGAGGATAACAGGAAAGCCAGTAATTACACTTCAGAACTACAGCGACATCCCCAGCATCGCCTTCTGCACAAACCACGCTTCTTACACTCCTAAGCCCTTCCTCCAAGCTTCCAACAGACCTGGCAGAATAGTTTTCCTTAATAAAAGGCCAGTTTCACAGTCACACTACTGCTTCATGTTATGTAGCCACAATTGCAATTTTTGGACAAAGAGGCATCACTTTGCAGTACTTGACGCTGGCCCTGTGCTCCTGAATTTTGTTGCCCCCTCCATTAATGACATCAGTCTGAAATCCTCAATTCCTCTGCCTGCACATTCTAAACTAATGTCCCACGATGTGCTGCCAGAGTGTGAGACTCCATACTGTACCCATTGAAGGAGTTCACATCCGTGGGACCTCCCTCAGCTCTGTGGCTCCCACTGTCCCTCTTATCAGCGAGCTGCAGAGTTGGTCTCCACTCCTGTTGAATATCATATTCTCTGCTTGAGAATTACTCTATCGCCTTTGGAAATTTAGAGAATTCCTGTGAGGCTTCGACTCCTCAAACAGCTCCACAGGATCTGGGTGGTTTCTTCCCCTGACTGGATGTCATGAGACTTTAATTATAGACTAAAATCATATCCTTTGTTTCTTTAAGCTACTGCAATTTAAAAAACTGACAATTTAAAATAATTCTTCAGGATTGTAATTGTAAATTGTATTTCATTGTTCTGTGTGACAAGATTGCATATAGAAAAGGATTTGACCCACCTCTCCCATGGGATACATCTACAGGATTTTAAGGAAGACAAGCACATGTAGCTGTTGTCTTTCCCACAGGGCTCTCCACACTTGGGGGCCCCGTGGACGGTGGACAATCAGCCTGGTGAATGTGAGCTATCGCGTGTCTCCATGCAGACAATAATTAATCACAGCTCATTGTCTTCCCCACGTCCAGCTTTTTTGTCCCTTTACATGGGTTCACTCAATTGGGCTTTAAGAAACACAATTCTGTCTCATCTCTGGAAAACAATGCAAAGTCGTGCAGGCATCTCCCTGTACAGCCTCCACCTCTACAGCCCGCCTGAGGGGCTTGCTCATGCGCACACGCTAGTCAGACTTCTTACAGCAGGTGAGCGCCTGGGTCCTCGAGCCCCAGCTCTGCCAGTAGTAGCAGACTGTGCTCAGCCTCACCCGGAGCCGCCTCCCAAACTGCTGACCCCGGCAGTGTTCCCTGCTCTATGACAGCCTCTTCTCCCTCCTGGCCTCTCCAGTCCCTGCTGCTCCATCTGGAAGAAAGTCCTTGGTGATCACAAGTGAAGGCTGGTGACTCCAACATCATGGCACCAGGTCCTTGACAATCCCAGCTGTCTTGATGGCTTCCGTTTCTCTTCAAGAGATGCCAGAAATCAGGCGAAAATATAAGTCAGCCCTCCTGAACCAGAGCGGCTGCCTGCTCACCTGCCCTGTGACCCTACGTGACTATTCCATGTAAATGAGGTGTCAGTTCACTTGCAAACCTACGTCTTTCTCTGCACTACCTAACTGCTGCACCATGCCCACTAGTCCCTGTCAGCATCTTGGGCAGTCATTGTACTCTTTCCCTCCAATATGCCCAATGAGTCCTCATGATGACATTTCCCCTCGGCCTCCCGCACAAGACACAGCTCCAGTCCACGGCATCTTGCCACGGTCTTGTCATCACCAGCTCCTCTGTCACCCCCCACCTCCTTCCACCTCTTCGGGAAAGACGACTCCGGAGCTGCAGCCCGGAGTTACAGAAGTGATGGGGCGGATCAGAGTTTGTCTCCATCTCCACTTGACTGGCACTCTTCTGCGGTCTCGCCCTGCAGAGCTCAGCCCTCCTGTGACTTCTCCCTGCGCCCGGCTGAGCTCCATGACACCTGATACTGGGACGTGACTTGTCTCCCGGCTCGTCTTCTCTCACTCACTTGGATCGCAGAACCTCTCCTGCACCCTCCCCTGTGGGTGACACCCGGCTCAGGGAGGGCTGCTCGTCATCACTCTGGGTCCTAAGGGCGAAGGCTTCACGGACACTCAGGATTTGCAGGGCAGCTCAGGGCACTCGCGCCCCTCACTCCGGGCCCAGCTCCGCTGACAAACTCCACCAGTGGCTGGACGTGCAGGGCAGCCCCAGCACGGGCCGGGCCTGGGTCGAGCACACCCAGGGCGTGCCGGGCCCCTCAGCCCCTGCTTCTCACACTGGCCTTCAGTGGAGCTGGTGGGCTGATGCCACTCTGAGGCCTCCTCCTCAACCCCTGGCTTTTCCGAAACACTGAGCTCTGTCCCCTGCCTGAAGCAGTCCGGAGGGTTGAGGGGAGGTGCTCTTCTGTCTGTTGAGTGCATCGTGACGCGCCAGGAAGGACAGGCACTTGCTGAGGCCACTCTGTGCCTGTCCAGTCTCCGCAGAGCAGCCTCCAGGGCAGATACAGCACATGTGGCTGAGGGCGCCCAGAGGATGGTGTCTGACCTGCTGCTGAGAGCCCGTCCACACAGCGGCCCCTGCTCCAGCCTTCACCTCCGCCTGAAGAGCCAGGACAACGGCGGGAGAAGACACCAGCGACATTTCCAAGAGGCTCCATTCTGTCCCTGTGTAACTAGGACATCGGCCCTGACAGGAGAGGCATGAGAGTCTGCCACAGCTTGATCACACGCCCCCCACCGGCCCCACCTGCCGTGCATCTCCTCTGACCACATGCAGTGCCTCGTCCTCCTCCAGGAAGGGGCTTCAAGTCACACACCCGCACCACACACAGCTTACCTGGCCCCAGACACTCTGGTCTGACCTCTCCGTGCCAGCCATGGCTGCTGGGTTCTGAAATTAGGTCCTTGACACAAGTGATGTCACTGCTACTGCAGGACAAGAATATGAAAGCCAGTCAGTCCTTGTTTTGGAACAGGCCCTAGAAGATCCCAGGGGCCATGGTCTGCAGCGTGGCCCAGGCTCCCTGAGACCGTGAGTCCCTGTCTGCTGATGTGGCTGCTGCTGTCCTGACTGCCTCCTTAGCCCAGAGCAGCAGGCCTCCAGCCCTGCCCCATTGGAGCCCCTCTGTACGGAACCAGGTCCCCTCTGCCCACACACCTTGCTCTTTCCACTCCCTCTTCAGGATGTGCGGTCACAGCCAATGTCAACCTGCTGGGCACATGACATCAGGGTGCCATACAAGGTCCCAGGTTTTTCTAAATCCTCTCCAAATGCTTCGATGGCCACCATACACTCCTGAGCCCCCCAGCAAGACTGAACCTGGGAGATGCCTGCGCTCCAGGCTGAGGCCTGTCATTTCTCCACAGCAGAGTAACTGCTCCTCCTTCACACTGAACCAGTATCAAAGTACCCGCTCAGGTGAGGCTAAACTGGAATCCAAAATAACGGAAGGTGAAGAGCATCGCATGCTGTTTCCGATCCCACCTGGACCCCTGAGCGCTGGCCATCTACAGCCCTGCGGGAGCCCCACCCCGTGCTGAGGGCCACGCATGCCTTCCTGCAGGCTGCCCTTCGGTGTCTAGTCCTGGCTCTGGTGGCCTCGCCCACGGCACTGCAGAACCTCCCGACCCTCAGCTCAGGTCACCGCGGAAATGACAGCAGAGCTCTGTCTTCTCTCTGATTTCTAGAAACTTCCTTCCTCTCTATACCCTGTCTGGCCAACCCAGGAGGTCCCTAGTCCTTGGGTGAGGGCTAATTTTCCATATGGCTTCTTTGAATAACCGTTTCCCATTCTCTCCAATCTCCGAACATTCTGTCGGAATGATGCAGTCAGTTCTCAGAAGCACCAGTCAAACTGCACTGTAGACTTCAAACTGTTCTGGCGTTTTCTCTGCTCCATGGTGGTCGCCCCAACTTTTCCCTGTTTAGTAATAATTCAACCACCAGCTGCACTAGGTACATTTTATTTTCTTCCCCATTTCCTCATTGGTTTGGTAATCATACTGGTTCATTCATGTTTTGTTCCTTAGTTCAAACTCCTTAATTTCTGGAGTTATATTTTCTCTTCTGCTCAGTTTTTACTTTACTAAATGAAATCCCTTAAGTTCTCTAGAATAAATCAATACCATGAGATTATTCTTTCTCTCTTAGATGACACTCTTAATGAAATTCGATCATCTAATTTGCTAGGGTCTTTTTGCTGCTTTTTAGCTATATTATTTTTCATGTATGTCATACTATTTACTAACAAACAGGAATTTGGGTCAGATGGAAGGAAGTTGGTGCTGAAAAGAATCTGCCGCAGCCCCTGGCCAGGTCACGGGTGGGCTGTGGGCAGCACAGCCTTCTGCTCGCCTTCCTGTGCTGCGGTAGGAGTCTGAGAGCCTGACGCCCAGTGTCCTGCCAGCAGCTCCGAAAGGCTGCCGTGCTGAGCCCCAGGTTTCTTCCTCTCTGCGCTCACATCATCTTCTGTCCTGTCCTGTGCACAGACCAGAGAGTTCCCCGGAACAACCGTGGCGCTCCATCTCTCAGAGCATAGGCCTCACAGCTCCGCGTGTTCGCTGTACTGTCTTGGCCGGTGGTGTCATAACCTGACATCCGCTCTGGGGGTGCAGTGTGTCACCTGTTCTCCATGCTTTTCAAGATAGCCAGACCTTAGAACAGCACGCTGGCCAACAGCAATGTGAGCTGTGTTTGGGGAACTCGAGCTCAAGGCTCAGCAATGCCTGTGCAACCGCTGGCTGAGGCTGTGCTGCCGGATCCCAGCCACAGCTGGGCCCTCCCCGGAAGGGCCATCTAGGTGGGGCCACTGTGCACCCATGTCTCACAGAGCATGAGCCAAGGGTCCTGGGATGCTGCCGCCAGAAGACACCAGGGAAAGAGATGGGGATACTCGCAAGTCAATTCAAAAGTTTAACCGCCATTGCTACCAAAGACAGATTCTATGTTTGTCTTGTATCTCAAGCTTCCATTCTAGATGACACAGACTGTAAACCGAGACCCACAGCACAAAGCCATGCGAGCCTGTGCCCCTGCTAGCCCAATGCTCCCCCCCAACCTGTGTGGCCTGTCTCCTTGGGTCTCCAATTCTGCACATGGCAGCACGTACCGATTTGTGTAAGAAAATAAAAACGTGGCCCATGTTGATTTGGGATCCTGCGTGGGACAGGTTAGTGGGCCTTCTATTAGACTTTGAGCAGCATCAAATATTTCTCGTCCATTTCTTTCTCCATCATTATTTCTCCCTGCAAACTCCTGGGGCAGTGTCAGATCTCCGTGCAATTAAACCTCTCTGTGTGTGCATTGGTTTATTCCACCTGCTTTGTTTTGACAGGAGTATTTGCCGTGGGGAGCTGTGTTCAAGAAAAATTCGACAATTCTTGGCTAAGAAAATATCACCTCGACTCCACTCCGTGATGGCTCCAGCGTTACACTCTGCTTTAGAAAGTGAATTGATCATGCAGCTGATGATTCTCATTACAAACTTGAAAGAAAACTCTGAGGCTGAGCGGGATTCATGCCGCATGTTTCCTCCCTGTGAGGAGGCTGCAGTCACGCAGGAGCCACCACAGGAGGCGGCTGAAGAGCGGTGAGGAAGACTAGCCACCGTCATTCCACAGAGGCTGAGGTTCTCAGCAGACGCGCCCACATCTTGACACGGAAGGTCCTTCATCCTCTGCTTCCTACCTTTAGTGTAAATCAAGTGTTTTGAATGGCCGCATGTGAATCCTTCCCTGCAAAAGCTCATGACTGTAACTTAGTGAACGTCTTTGCTTCTGATCTGTGGGAAGAGCTGGTGGAGCTTGAGTTCTGTCCCAAAAGCAGAATCCAGCTGTGGGACTGATTCCCACACGCGGACAACCACGAGCTACAGACCAGTTGTCCAGCTTTGTACAGGAAGCACAAATCCACTCAGGCTTGTCACTGTACACATTCAGCCCAGCCTTCCCGGAAGCTGGGCAGGAGGACTGAAACCTCATGCTGACATGGGCAATTTATGGGTAGCCTCTCAAAAGAGAAAATGAGAAGGACTGGGGCGTCCCTCAGCGCAAGGGCCTGGAGTGCAGTCCCCTGAGCAAAGTGCTGCCCACAGCGGGAGCGGTGGAGCCCGCCAGGTGTGGCAGGTGGCCAGGCCCCTCTCCTCAGTTTCCGCTCAGGGCTGTACCCCACACTTCTGTTGACTTGTTTGCTCGGGAACTTCTCTGCAAGCTGTTGAGAAAGAAAGGCCACATCCACCATTGGCAGGACTGGGCGCCCCACGCTCTGGACAAGTTCCTAAGAGCTCAATACCAACACGTCACACACCTGGGAAACAATTTTTCCCAAAGTTGGAAAATTCACAGAAACTCTTCTAGCATCTCTTCTAGCAAGGAGTCCTCCTGGACTCTCTTCATTTTAAATGAGTCAATAATTGTGTTGACATTAAACATTTACTACATCATGTTGAGTTTTGACCTTCTCAAAATGACATCCTAGCTTAAAGCACCTCTACAATAATTTAAGCAACTAAACTCATGATTATTAAATGTGTTTTATGTGATCAACACTATTTTAAAGTTATTCCAAACAAAAGATTATTAGTCACATCTGTAAAGCTAAGTTGATTTTAATCTAACATACTAGTTTACCTATTAATGAAACAATAGTCAAAATCCACACAGCACTCAGAATCCCACCATTTCTTGAAAGGCGGCAAAGCTGACGGTGCTGGGGAGAGGGCCCAGGCCAGACACCTTGACTCTGAAAGATGAGAAGGGCTTGTCCAACCATGTTAGCTGGAGGCACATGGGAGCAGGAGACGCTCCTGCTTCCCACACACGCTGGAACCAGGGCAGCCCAGCTCTGCGGAGCTCACCAGAGCTCGACTAACTGGAGCGCGCTCTGCTGAGACTTCTGCTGTGGGTACACACTTCACCTTTCTGCCTTGCAGGGCTCCATCTCGCCCCTGAGAGTCTCTGGAGTTTGATTCACCAGGAGCATCTCCCAGAGCGTTATCTCAGAATGAGGACCACGCACAGCAAAGAAGCCTGTGCTGTGGTTTCTGAATCAGTCAGCTTGTCAGAGTCTGAGTGACCTGGTGGAGATGCAGGTGACCCTGCACAGGAAATGGGCTTGGCAGGACCACAAAAGTGCCACCTCCCAGGGGAGCATGCCAGGGGCCGCCCTGGCTCCACCCAGAGTGGCTGCCCCCATCCCAACCACCGGGATGCCCCAGCCTAGAATCTGCTTTCTCCCCTTGAACTCTGGGATTGTAACCTCACAGGTCCTCATTTCCTCAGGGAGAGTCTCTCCTCCAGGGACACAAAGGTGGAGGCTTAGGCCAAGAGACCCAAGAGAATGAAGACTCAGTGGGTAGGAAGCACCCACTGAGGATGGAGAGGCTGTCCACCAAAGGCCCAGCGGGCACTCGTATAGGCTCCGGTACTCTGCTCCCAACACTCGCTAGCAAGCCACAGCCTGAAGTGCGATGGCCGCTGCCCCACCCTTGGGCTAAGAGTGTGGGCCATGCTGTGCAGGGAGCTAGCAGAACGAGCAGAAGGGCGACCTGAACATGGACCTAGAGTGGAGGGTGGGGTCAAAGGCCAAGAGAGCCTGACATGGTCCCAAACTGCTACACCCCGATGCTGCCGCTGGTGCCCTGGGGCACAGCCCATTTTCCTTCCCGGATGGGCTGTGACAGCCTGGGCACCTGGCGAACCTCAGCTCTGAGCGCTGCCGGAGCTTCAGGGAGGACGGGGAGAGAGTCAGCGTTCGCCTCTCACATGGCCGAAGCACAGCAGTCCTGCACCGCTGTCACTGGAGGAGTCCTCCAGCACCGACTCTTGTTCGATCCAGGCCTAGGGACAGCAGTGTGCCACTTCATCGCCACCGTCCTCCCCCGGAAAGCTTCGCTGGTTCTCTGAGTCATCTCTGTACAAGGACTGGGTAATTTTTAACCATAATATGCATCTCTCTCTGTGAAAAACTCATTACAAAATTATTTATCCACATCTCTATGGTAACAAGTCCAGCACTCCCCACGGCAGTGTGGGAAAGAAGTCGAACATCACTTGCCTCTCAGCTGCAGTTTCTATCCACAGTGGACCTGAGCACCGGCCTGCATTTTGAGGCCCATTCCAAATGGAATTTCTTAATGGCTGTTTTCTCATTAAACTCACATTTCAATTGTTCTGAGTTCAGAGGTATTTTACTAATGATCAGACTTGCATGGCCATAATCCTTTTACGATTTAATAAAGTTGAGCACATAACTAGGAAAATATCACAGGAGAGTTCTTCACTTGTTCATCTTTTCAAATAATATATCTTATAATACCACACTTCCAAGAACCTCTGTTAAAATTAGAATTATACCATAAGTCCATTAGTCATGAGATTTATCCTCTAAGGTCTCCCAGGGTGAGGAAAACAATGTCATAATAATGAAGTACAAGACACACAGCCCTGTGAAGTTGGCTTCCTACCACCAGCCGGTTTGCAATATTTCAATAACAAGTAATTACTTCTTTATTTTGCCCACGGGCTGTATTTCTAACTATAGAAAAAGAGCAAAAGTAAAAATTACAGAATACACATTGAGTTAAATGTGCAAATGGATGGCGAAGCATTACCACTAACAGTCGTATAAATTCAAACTGAGACTAATTGCTCAGCTACGCATCAACGTAGAGAACAAAGTATTTTCTTTCCATCTAAATTGTCACTTTAAGTGATAACAAACATACCAAAGCGTTATGTTGTTTTAAGAATTATGAATAATTCAGCTTGACTCACAATGATAAAAGATCTGAAGTGGAAAAAAGAAAGAAGTTCTACTTACTGAGAAGTAGATTTTCAGTGCAACAAATGTTATGCCATGGGTGGATTGTCTAGTTCAGGAGCTTAGGAGGAAATCTAACTTCCACCTGCTCCAGCAGTGTGCCAGTTCTGGCACCCATGAGCCCTGGCCATGCACTGCTAACAAGGGGAGGCCAGGGTCCTGTCCTCACAGGTCCAGAGGGGCCAGAGGTGGGCTAACTGCCCTCTGCAGTAGTGCTGGTATCTGGAGCTCAGGTCCAGGGGTTCACATGTGTGAACCTGAGCTCTTCTTTTACCCTGAAGGGGACAAACTTACCATGCTCTGAGGCTGAGACTTGATATCCACGAGAAAAACTTAGGACGCAGCAGAGATCTGGAAACTGAGCAGAGATGGAGAGGAGTTCCTGCGGGTGAACCCTGAGACAGGTCACCCTCTGCTCATGGCGAAAGGGACTGATGCCATGACAATCCCCAGGAAGGGAAGAGGAAAGCCAAGGAGGCACTTCCCACAAGTCAACTAGGAAGATTCTGAGGGAGGAGTTTCAGAAATGGACGGAGCTGTTACCTGGCCAATAGGGGGCAGTAGAAAGCGTCCTTCTCCACTGCTGGTGAGAGTGTGAGCTGGTGCAGTCACTGCGGAAATCACTGTGCAGACTCCCCACAAAGCTAAAACTAGAAATCCTACCGGACTGAGTGACGCCTCTTCCAAGTATCTTCCTGAAATAGTAAAAAAATCACATTCCAGTATTCCATGCATACCCTTGTCTATAGCACTGCAACTCATTACAGCTAAATCTTTGAAACAGCCCACATATCTATCACAGATAAATGGCTGAAAAAATGTGACACTTACACACCCTGGAGTACTACTATAAGGATAAACACACATTCAGAGGAAAAGGATGCATCTTCAGATCTCATATTAACTTAAGTAAATCAGACACACAAGCTTAAATTGTGGTTTTTCTCAAAAAAAAATATATAAACCCAAAATATATAAAAGAACAAAGTAAAATATAGATAAAAATAAAGTAAAATATTTTTAATATTTTATATATAAGTAATATAAAGTAATATTTTATATATAAGTAATATATAAGTAATATAAAGTAAAATATAAAACAAAGTAAAATATAGATAATAGAAAGTAGGCAGGTAGATCTTTTTCAACTAGGAAGAAAACCAAGAGATGGAGGGAGGGAAGGGGAAAGAAGGAAAGGGGTAAAAAAAAATGAGAAAAATCCGGACACAGAGATTTTGCAAGTGGGAAGGGGGCCGAGAGACGGCAGGCAAAGGAAGGGGTAGGAGGTGTAGAGGATGGAAGAATTAAGATGTGCTAGGGCCGGGGAGTTAGCTCAGTGGTTCCGGCGCCTGTCTTGCAAGCTCAAGGGCCCGGGTTCAATTCCCCGGTAACCACATAACAATACTGGGTGTGGAGACTCACCCCAGCAGCAACCAGTACCAGATACCACTGTGCCGGGCGTGGTGGCTCACGCCTGTAATCCCAGCACTCGGGAGGCAGAGGCAGGAGGATTGTGATGTGAGTTTGAGGCTGAGCTCAGGGCCAGCCTGAACCACAAAGCGAGACCCTGTCTCAAAAAACCTAAAAAAAAAAAGAATTAAGACGTGCTATGCATGTGTATGGATGTGACGTTACAGATGTGACCGTTAGGTACTACAGACATGCACACACACACACACATATCCTATTTTATGTATGTGCTCCACACCACTTATTCACTGAAAGACAACTCAATTCCTTCTACCCCTGGCTCTTATAGACGATAGAATGTAGGTCTGTGGACTCTCCCTGAGTCCCAGCCTGCCCGGAGTGCTGCCTAGACCTCTCCCACAATGGGAGCACTAGTACCGCGGGGACCTCGTGTTCGGTTCCTTGAGTGATCACTTTTCCGTTTCACAGAGCAGCAGCACCACGCTTGTTCTCACCAGCATTTACGAGGCTCCCAGCTCCTCCTCACCCTCACTGTCTGTAGAGTCCTCACTCTGTGTGCAGCGCAATCCCGTCTGGGTTGCTCCTGTGTTTCCTTCATGACTGAGCGATGCTGACTTGGTTCCATGTGGTTTGCACCGTTTCCATGCTCGATCTGTAGAAACATCTGGTTGAGTCTGCGCATTTCAGTCGCACGCTTGCCGTCTTTGTGGCTGCGAGTGAGTGTAGGAGTTCCTCACTGTGAGCTCCGTATGGTGTCATGATTTATGTGCGCTGATCCCACTCTGTTGTTAGTGACCTTTGCTGCACAGAGCCTTTCATTCTGATAAAGTCCGACTTAGACAGCTTCCTTTTGCTGAGTGTGGCTTTGGCATCATTTCCAAGCACCATTCACATCTCCCACCTCCTGCAGACTCTCCTTGGATTTTCTCCGAAGAGTCATGCGTGCTAAGCTTCACTTTGATCCTTGCTACCTTTCGAGGCACTCTGAGTCCCCGGGTTCAGTCGTGTGCTGCTGCACACTGCTGTGTGGCTCACGGGGCCTCCAATCTACAGGTTAGAAGCTGCGTCCTCCCAGCCCTGCGCTCAGAACCTGCTGGGAACTCGGTGCCAGCGCTGTGCTGTCTCCATCCAGGGACTTTTACAGACATTGGAAATCAGAGTGTGAGGCTTTGGCTTTGCCGTTCTTTTCAGTATTTTTCCACAGTGAGGAACATTTTAATTCCATGTGAACCTTAGGATGGGTTTTTCCACTGCTACCACCAACTTTCCCTGTGTTAGTGTGGAATGTAATGAATGTGTAAGTCGCTTTCAGTCGATTTGGCTTCATAGCACTGTTACAGCTCCTAATCCACAAACAGGAGAGATTCCTTCTCACCTGCTTGAGTCTCCTATTGTTTTCTAGAATATTTTGTAGGGTTCACACACAATCTGTTCATCTACTTGGTTAAGTCCTCTTATGTTCCACTATTTCCAGCACTGTTTAAGCAGAATCATTTTTAAGTTGCCTTTTCTGACTATTCATTAATAATGTGTAGAAACAGTGAGTTTTGTGTGCTGATTTTTGCATCCTGCAATTTGGCTGAGTTTGCCTGTTAATTCTAATGGTATCTTTATCTCTGTTTCTGTCTCTGTCTCTCTTCTGTCTCTGTGTTTGTGTCTCTGTTTGGGTCTCTCTCTGTGTCTCTGTCTCTTTGCTTCTGTTTCTGTCCCCTCCCCATAATTCCACTGGCTCATGACCTCCAAAGTCAGGAGAATCACCACCCACCCTCACGGAGCCACTAGCTGGCAACTGCCAGATTAAAGAAATAAGCAGATGTTAAATTCAGGTTCGAATTTTTTGCAACTAATATTATGCTGTTCAGCAAGATGTGGGAAAGAACAGTGGACTAAAAAAGCAGCAACTCAGTGGAAACAAAGCTCTTTATACTCAGCTGGATGAGTCTGCTCAAGAGTTTCAGATAGCACAGCAGTGAACCCGAGGCACTTGCCATTGGCTGTGTACTATCATCTGTATAAGCCTTTCCATGTCCAGTCAGGACAGTTTGTGTGGACAGAGCTCTAGAGCTGACGTGGGCTGACACCTCATGTCTGCCTCGTATGTGTGAAAGGAACAACTAAGGTTTTTTGTGCATTATGAGGATGAGACACGCTTCCTACTGTAACTTTTCCACCAAACAAGCAGGCAAGGAAGACCCAGCTCCTCCGCCTTTGTGCTTCCCCTCACCAGTGCCCAGGCTCACGTTCCACTGCCCACAGTGAAGCCCCAGGCACTGGAACGGTCCTTTAACGGGGAGTACAGTCACCAGAACAGTGCCCACAATCAAAGCCAGTAAAAAACGCTTAGTGGTTATGCTTATAAAAACCTGGAACACTGCATGCCAAAGCATCCCAATACTAAGGGAAATCCTCGAAATAGTCAAAAGTGGAATACTGTGAGCGATTATAATGTCGGCAGTGCAGGAAGTATCCAGTCACATAAAGGCCCTCGGAGAAACTCCTATCAGCCTCGGTCACGGGTGATGTCGTTGAGAGAGAAGGAAGCAGAGGCTGCCGGCATTTGGTTTGTATTTTTTCTTTCTTTCTCACTTGGCAGAGCTGAAGTCATGATCAAGGAATAATGCTTTTAAAACAATCAAAACATGCATGAATATTTTACCAAAACCAAAAGAAAATAAAGAACTGGGTTGGGTATTTTTTGAGATGACTTCAGAGGAGCTGTAATCTGGAGCACGGTGTCTGGGGTGCCTGGCCCTGCCCGGCTGGAGACAGAGCGGCCACGCCTGTGTGACCTGACGGGCTTATTCTACCTGCCCAGCAGCTCTTGCTGCGTCTCCCATGTCCCATGGGCCGCTCTTGCCACCTGTGTCACCCATGTGGTCCTCCCACCGGTGTCTCTCCTGGACACTGGCCTCAGGCTCCGTGGACACCTGCACAGCTTCAGAGGATGAGGCAGAGTGGAATCAACCTGTGACTCTTGCAGAGAAAAATTTCCTAGAGACAGCAGCCGGCAGCTCAGCAAAGAGTAAAGTTCATGTTTAACATGACTACTTTTGAAATTGAATGCCAACACCCTTATCACCCAGGAAGACGTTGTTCTCCATGTGTTTTACATGTGTATTCAGTATTCTAAAGGGCCCCTATTTGGTTCCAGGGAAAGACCACTCAGTTAATTTTTAAAGTGGGACATATTACAGTTATGATGGGTTTCTACATATGCTAATAAGTACAAACTGAACCTCATACACTGAAGCAGGAAAAAGATGCAAGCTGAGTCAAAACTCACACACACATGTCTAAGGAATGTAGGGTTTTTTCTCAATAGAGTCAGAACAAGTATGGTGACCTATATGTTTGCAATTAAAAGGTTATTTTTGTTTTAAAATCCACTCCAAATATTTAATACCTTGGCGTTCAAAATGTGTTTGTGACAGAATGATATTGACAAGTTTGATGAAAATCCATCTTGATTCCCAGAGCTTGAAACTACCGTATGTTTGTGTGAGGTAAAGTGTGTTGGCACTTGAAATAACTTGTCTTAGAGAAAAATGTCCACGCACAGGTCTCGGGCCAGCTGCTTCGTGTTTGTTGCTGTGATTTATGGAACACAATGATGCCTCCAGTGCAGTACCCACAGCAGCCTAAGCACAGGTTCTTGGAAGCTTAGACACAAAGCTCAGCACTATTCAAGGGAAACCAGGTCTGCTTGCCCGTGTGTGATTTTGCTGTGATGCCGCTGGGCGGACTGACCTACTGAGAGCCCCGGCGACTCCGGAGCCCTTGGTGCGTGTGTGCAGCTTTGCACGCTGGCGCTCACACACGTACGTAGGAGGAGTTTGCTTTCGATGCTGTACTGAAACAGCAGCTAGTCTCATCGTGACAGACTGTTCCAGTGAATTATAATTTCCACAGATTCTCGTATTTTCAGAACTGACCTTTGTCGCAGGTTAGCAGGTTGAGTGGAACTTCACGGGGTGTTGCCCTTCTGAGTCTAAGAACTGCCTGAACACGGCTTTTCGGTCACTGTGGGCTCTCTTAGCCTCGAGGCCGCATCTCAGAGGGCCCAGCAGTGCCGGCTGCATCTTGCTAGCCCCTCCCACCCACAGCTTGCCCATCCGAGGCTCATTTCTTCCTCCGCTGAGTAAAGGGTCCACAGGTCCTAGAGGAAGCCTTGCTTTCTTTGTCTCTATTCTTTAACCCTTTAAACTTTGGCTCTTTTATTAATGTACCATGTTTTCAAGTGAGAAAAACATTTTAACCCTGTAATGTTTAAAAAGTCAAAATGTCCTTCGATATCCTTCAAGTCTAGGGAGAGAGGCAGACACTGCTGTGTACTTTCTCAGGTGATGCCCCATTTGGGGGGAGCAGCTGGAAGTGCTCGGCTCAGGAGGCAACTCACAGACAACGCTGCCTCTGAAGCCATGAGAGTCTCAGCCAAATAGCGGCATGCCTGCCATACATACCCAGGCCAGCCAGGGGTGAAGTGTTCCCGGGCAGCACAGGGGCAGAACCACCTGCAGGCATCCTGGTCCTTGGTACGGATTCCCCTTCAAGTCACAGGCCAGGGGGAGAAGGCCTGGCTGGCCGAGTGCCGTCAGGGCCCAGCCCTGCACAGGAGAAGAGGGGCCTCCGGAACGTGCTGCACTCAGGCAAGGGGAGCCCCTGCAGGCCCCAGCTCACCACTGCCCAGACGAAAAGGGGCCCAGGGACAAGCCCGCCAGGAAGATCGGTGCTCCAGCGCGGCATGGTGCTCCCCAAAACGTTAACCCAGAGAAAACTGAAATCTTCTACAACTTCAAAGCCCTAGTCATCTCTTGTCATCCCTTGCGAATCCTCAGCAGTACAGTGCTGTTTTGGAAATCCATTGTCAAATAGTGCAAAGGAACATAGGCCAGAAGATGCAGTTGGAGAATGTAACTGGACTGACTTTAAAGATGAACCGGGCTCAAGTGCCACAGGTTTCACAGTAGACAGCAGGACAGAATCAAAACACATCCTCAGGGACAAGTATTTTGCACAAAACAAGAACTTCAGGATTCAGTTCCAACAGGTAAAAGCTGGGAAGCTGCTACTCATTTCCTGACAATGTGGAAAAGCCGAGCAGTTGGAGACTCACGTCTTCTGCACCCTCTGAGCCCTGTCCCTGGAGGCTAGAGAAGCAGGTCAGCCAGGTCACAGCGGGAGCTCGGCGGAGAGGTCAGTGAGCACAGCCTGGCAGGGTGGGGGGCTGTGTCTGGACGCAGGCGTGAGGCAGAGGTGCACGGTGGTGGCACCGACTCAGGGTGTGATGCTGGGATTCAGGCTGCCCCGCCTTTGGGGCGGAGAGAATAAAAGGGACAGTTGTGCCTGGTACATCCAGGCTTATGCAAATGACACTGCAAGTTGCCTGTCAGTGGCTGTTAGATTCATCCGTTAAATGAGACCTTCCAAGTCTCAGAGGTGTGTGATCACTGTGGACGGGCCAGCACGAGTCCTGCGTGTCCAGACCCTGGAACACTGCTTTCCTCATCCATCTCCACCGCGCTTTCTCCCCCGGTTCTGGGAGCAGCTGCAGTCAATTCCACGAGGTGTCACTTGGAACTGAAGTCCCCTTTCATTAAGCTCATGATTTTTTTCTTCTTTAATGGTGTCCCGGGCCTGCTTAAGCTTAAAGTACACTGATGCTTTTGCTCAGTATCGAAGTTGCCTGAACAATCCCTTGCTTTTCCTCCCTTGAGTGTTTAGAAACTGGTATTCCTCCTTTGCACAGGCCTCTCAGTATGACACACTCTCCCACGTGTAGAGTTTGAAAGTGACATGACTCTCTCTTCCTGTCCTGCAGATGTGGCGGGGACTTGCTGGATCATGGAAATAACAGCTTTCCTCTCTTGTCATTTTTAATGTTCAGAGGTTCATTGGCCTAAATTTTCAAGTCCAGTAGGGAACGTTTGTGTCCTGGAACAATGACAGGAGACGGTCTTGTCCCCAGCCCCTCCACACTGGGCTCCTCTGATGGACACAGTGGCGGGCACAGTGTCCCTGGGCTGTGCCCAAGGGGCTGTACTGAGACCCAGCACAGCGCACGGCCCCTGGTAGCTGGCCACACAGAAAGGTGGCACTGTGGTCCTCACGCCTCAGGAAAGCAGCACTAGAGAGAGACTGTGGGCAGCTGCTATGGGCACAGGAGGCACCAAGCTCTGCAGACACACAGTTGTAAAGGGCAGAAACAGGGTCTGCCTGCCGTGACCCGGTGGCACAGTCTGCGATGAGGACTAGGCTCCATCCCGAGAGGATTCGCTGTGAGAAACACTTTAGAGTGATCGCTGCTTGTCTCTGGCTCCTCTGAGAGCAGCGATCATGGATGTGATCATCAGGGACCTGCTGCTCCAGAGCTAGTCACAGCACAAGCCCACCAAGAGGATGTGGTCGGTCTCGGGGGGGTTGGAACCTTAAAAGTCCAGCTGCTACTGCAATCAGGGAGACAGCTGTTGGCACCACGATATACCAGTGCCAAAGGAGAGGGGCATGTTAATCACCATTCAGCTGAGCTGAAAACCAGTTCGTACGGCCACTTACCTACAAGGTCTGATCCAGAAGCACTGAGGTTTTTTAATATTAAATAAATGACATGTTACATTGATCTTCCTCAAAATACTTCCCCTCAGATTAAACTCACTTATCCCACTGTTCTTGCCGCATTCTGCCGCAGCTCTGGGGGCCTCTCTCGTGAGTGTCTCTAGTTGTGCTGTCCTGGCCACTTTACCAGTCTACGATTATTACAAACTTTCACCGGCCGTGGTCATTTCGACTTTGGTAGAAGGCCCAGATTTCATGAAGAAAGTGGCAGAGGGGGCCGGGGAGTTAGCTCAGTGGTTCTGGCATCTGTCTTGCAAGCACAAGGACCCGGGTTCGATCCCCGGTAACCACATAACAATACTGGCATGGAGACTCACCCCAGCAGCAACCAGTACCACATACCACAGTGCCGGGCGTGGTGGCTCACTCCTGTAATCCCAGCACTCGGGAGGCAGAGGCAGGAGGATTGCTGTGATGTGAGTTTGAGGCTGAGCTCAGGGCCAGCCTGAACCACAAAGTGAGACCCTGTCTCAAAAAAAAAAAAAAAAAAAAAGAAAGTGGCGGAGGACACAGCATAATGCTTTGTAGCCTGCTGTGCCCCGTGATCTGACCACTTCTTGTGAAGACACACCGAAGCGGACGTCCGGAAGTGTTGAAGAAGCACCCACACCGGCGGTAACTGTCTGATGCAAGAGCAAGCATTTGGCGGAGTTTCATGGCGGTGAGTCCTGTACTCTGACAAAGACTTTTCATTTAAACATTCACCATACATGCTGACCATGCCACGTACCATAGGTTTGCTTCTGTCTCATAACTAACTGGAAACCACCTATGTGTGGCGTCACTTCTTTAGATATATATTTTAACTGATCTTATTGGTACATTTTATACGCATGTCATGATCACACTCAACATTGAGAATTTGTACCAGTACATCTTGACACGTCTTGATTCTCGTTTTTCCCATTCCCCCGTCCCTTACAACTACCCACCCTCTATATACATAAGCTTTCCTTCATTTTAATCATCACATTTTTCCCTTTCCCTCATTACTTGCCACTACCCCGCTTTTGCCTTTGAATATTTTCTATTTCACAATATCCATCAAGCATTCTAGGACTCAGTTTCTCATACCAGAGAAAAGATATGGTATTTACACCCAGTGCCTATTTATTTCACTTACCAGTAAGTCCTCAAGTTACATGCATTTGAGTATAAATAGCACCACTTCTGAAATAGGAAGTTAATTCTGGCATTTTTTATTGGATATCAATTGATAAATGTGACATTGCCTAGCAGGAACCCATCGAGGTCACATGGAGAATTCAGGACCACAACATGCTGACCCGCAGCCGTGATGCCTGAGAGGACGATCTTGGGAAGGTAAATGTCATCAATCTGACCTCTTAATACAGTTCTAAACTATTCTAAGTTATTCATAGAGCCACATGCCTTACAGTTCTTAAAAAACCTATTTACACAGAGCTCACTCCCTGAATGCCGCTGAAGGGGTGTGAGTCTGTGTCTGTGATGCACAGTCTGACTCTACACCATATATGTCTGTGGGGAGGGTATGGGTGCAAGGGCAACAAGCCTTGTGTGGTGTGCACACATGTAGTGTGTGTGGTCACCGCGCTGCACCCACACACATGCACAGGTGTCAGACAAGGGTTAAAACAGCTAACACTGTTCCCATAGGGCGGACTGCCCGAGGTTCTCACTTCTGAGGAAGCCTGAGGTGCTGTGAGCAGCCGCCAGTGTCCACTGTCAGCCTCCACAGCCCCAAGTCCAGCATCAGACACCCGATGGACCGACTTCTGTCCCAGACCCTGGGTGTCCTGTGGTCCCGGGTCGTCACGCGCCCACGCCGTGCGGAACGGCCCCGGCATCTCCTTCCCTCACACCAGTCTCTCGACTTGCGGCCAACGGGGAAGGCTGTCCACACTGCAGCCTTGGCTCATGATCTCAGTTATTTCAGCTTCTAGTCACAGAATTCATTCCAAATTCTGACTTGAACTGAATTGCACACATATATGAGCCCAAAATTGTGGAAAGAAGATTCTGAACCAAAGTGTCTCTATCTGCAAAGAAATTGAGTTGACATTGTCTCTTCAAAGATACCTCAGCTCCAGGAACATTTTTTAAACATTATAGGTTAAATATAGCTAGTTTTGAACAATGTCATCAAAAAATTTGGAGAGAGAAACAGCAAGAGACACAAGATGACTTTCCAACTCATTGCATTTAATCAGTATGACCTTGAATTCCAACCCTGAAAAGCACAATCACTAATAAATTCCATTAACAAAATCAAATGCAAAACAAGTCACATTCTCTGTTAAATGGACACAGAGAAGACTACGGTGATATTCAATATCCATCCATGGGAACATCCGCCGCGAATGGGGGATAGAAGGGAATGTGCTTAACCTACGGAAACCCTACAAACTATGTGGCACAAGAGGACGCGATTCTGACATCTTTCCCAGGAGTCCAGGAGGAGCAAGGGTGTGAGCTGTGGCGCCCTCTGCTGGACATCAAAGAGCAGAAGGGCCAACGGGAAAGTTAGACCAAGATGAGGGCTAAGGGCTGGAAAGAGGGAGTCGGGGATCGCAATGCCCATCCACACTGACCTGACGCAGACCACAGGAAGGATCTACAATGACTGTTCTGAACTTGACACTCACCCGCGTCACTACACAAAAACCTGTTCATTTGAATATATCAGTAATATGACATGTGAAGCAAATTTAAGTGCATGATTTACAGTTAAAATTGTTCAGAATAAATGCAGCAAAATACATGGAAGACTCCTACAGGAAAATTATGAAACATATTGAAAAAATTATACATGACTTAACTGGGCGGAAGAAGGAAGTGAGGGAAACCTTCGCCATACAGACTGGAAGAGCGAAGAGTTTAGAATCAAACCCGCCCGCAGACTCACCGCGCCGGAGACCACCCCGCAGGCCGTCTGCGCACTGACTGACCGTGGGACCCTAAAGTCGGTGTGAAGAAGAGCAGGGCTAAGAACAGCCACGACGTCCAAACTGAAGGGAAGCAGGCCGCAGCCACACCCCAGACTCTCCCAGCCCAGGTCGAACTGCTCCCGTCTGTCCGGAGACTGATACCTGAAAGAAGCAGACTTCGGGGAGCGTCCCCCGGAGCCCAGTCACCCCCAGGAGGAGGGTGAACTGGAGTGCGTGCTCCCTTCACTGCAGTTAAAACTTCTCCTCCGTGTGTGGCCTGTTCCGTTCAAAGGGGTGAACCCTCAAACACAGGATATGCAGAGGACTTGGGTGTTGCTCCGAGAATCAAACTCAGGGCACGGTGCTGGCCAAGCAGGCAAAGTGCCTCTGGGACTGAGCTACATCTCCAGGCCCAAGATATTTTCTTATTATTTTCTTACTTTTGTTAAAACATATTTTGGAACAAAGTCAAACTCAGATATTGTAAAGTTTTAAACTCCTAACTAATAAAAGACAAGCCAGGCCCGCAGTTTTCAACTTGAATTTGGGCTGAGAAAAGGCCGCAAGTGGTTTGCAGTGAAGGCGCTCAGGAACGAGGGTCACATGCTCGCTTACACCCAGGTGCTCCACATCGGAGCCCAGCACGCCTGTGCATCTGGAGTTGTGCCCCGTCCATGTCCTTGTGGTGACACTGTCCACTCAGGGACAGCGGTCGCGGAACCAATCCCCAGAAAGGCTCAGGACGCCACACCTGGGACATCCTCAGCCTGGAATTATGAACATCCACTTTGGAGACAGAATGTTCCTGTCCACAGAAACAAAGGTGTATTTATGGAAAACTCAGGTGATAGTGTTTTCTCCCGGCCTCTGCAGAGCTGAACGCTACACCGTGGAGCTGTCCAAGCTGAGACGGTTGGATGACAACCCAGTGGGTGGGTCCTGCCTGGCCTGTCTTGGGGAGGGAAAGAGGGACAGTTGGACACACAGGGACCGGGTGAGAGCAGACATGAGTGACATCTGCAGGCAAGCACCAAGATCCCCAGGACCACCAGAGCGCAGAGGCAAGGACAGGGCCTGGGCTGGTCCCCACATGCTCAGAGGCACTTCCCTGGCTGTACCCCAACACTGCAAGAGGGTGTAGCTCCTCCCTGGAGACTCCACAGTGGGCGAGGTGCCCACAGCCCCAGAGAGCCAAGGCAGGTTCCCCCGAGGCTCACCCCAGTGCCGTGGGAGGGTTCTGGGACAGAGGCAGCGTCGCCTCCAGTGCTGAGACAGGGAGCTCAGGGTGTAGTGTCTGGGACTTCACTGGGCACCACTAGTCCCCATGGGTCACCTGCTGATGGTGGGCAGCGCCCGCTGGCAGCAGAGGCAGCTCAGAGGGTGCGCCTCACCCTTGCTGGATTAGAGATAGAGTTGGGCTTGGGTTAGGGTCCTGGTCCAGGTCCAGTCAGGGTGAGGCGAAGGTGGGGTTAGGGCTCAGGGCTGGCATTAATGGTCCTGCTGTCACTCCTGGCTCTCTGGCTGCCTGTGCCTTGTTACTGTAAGGGCACATCATTGTGTGGCAGCGACTGGATAGTTCTCGGCAGTCTTTCACTAATTAGAGTGATTCTCAGTGCACTTACTTGGAGAATACAAATAAGGGTTGCTGGATCCAGCTTTCTTGGACCCTATTTTTAGAATCTCTTCACTTGAGGAAGTGCCTGTGGCCCTTGGGAACCCTGCAGCTGCGGCTCCACCTACCTCCTGGCCCTCTGCCTCGCTTCTGGCCCCTCCCCACAGTCTCCTGTCCTGACCTCCGTGTCTGCACAGGTGGCAGCTGTGCAGACTGTGCACACCGTTGCCACCCGTCCTCACCCATGCTTATCCCTCCCCCCAGTAGCTCCTCACAGTTGCTATGGGGCCCAGTGCAACACGGCTCTGCCCGCAGTGATGCAGAATGAGACACGCCGGAAAGTAGGAGCCTTGAAAAGACCACAAAGACCTCAGGCCGCAGCTCAAAGTCAGAGAACAGGAGGAGCGCCCAGCTTTCCCGGTCCCCACAGGGACACTGCAATCCTAAGCTGCCAGCGGAGCTGGAGGCAGACCCGCCGACACCGAGTCAGGGTGCGGCAAGAGCCAACGGCCACGGCGACAGCAGCAGTGCAGAAACCAACCTCAGCCGAGCTGCTAGATAACCGCCGCCCTCAGGATAATCAGGGTATCCGCTGTGAGGATCACAGGAAAATTACCCAAACACTTAATTATTTTAAAGGTGTTTTTGAGACACAGTTTCACTAGTAGTTTAGGCTGGCGTTGAGCTTGTTTTGTAGCTTAGACGGGCCTGGAACTCATGGAGAGCTACCTGTCTCAGCCTCCCAAACTTAGAGATTACAGTTCACAGGGTACACCACCATTCCTGGCACTCAAGGTGTTTAAGCTTAGTTATGGGTCAAATTCCTGCATATAATACACAGTTTTTAGATCTTCATCTATGTTGGCCCCATAGTATTAGATGACATACATCCTTATGAGAAAGTAACTCTCCAAACACACCTCTGCTCTCCTTCTGCTCCAGACACTTGCTGCTGGTGCCAGCAGCTGATTCTAGTCTAACGTCCGGTATAGAATACGGGCCTGAGAAAATGCACTGTGAGACATAAAGTGGGTGCTGGTGTGCCTAGCAAAGACCCGGCCGGTCCCAGGCACTGACTCTTACTGGCAATCAATTGGGGTACAGGAGAGCGCTGTGCAGTCGCGTTACAAATTCACGTAAGGAAAGCGTTCTCAAGTGAGGGACAGAGACCCCCATATACCTGAGCTTTGTTTCCATCTTTGTCGCCTCGGGAGCAGGGCGGGGCCGGTCCCCTTAGCAGAGCAGTCCTGGCCGTGCGCACCTGAGGTGAAGGGCTGCACAGGCGCACGGTGCCCACACGGTCCTCCCAGGCTGGCTGGCCTGTCCCTTGACCATATCGATTTCTAGCAGAAACAGGCTCAGAGCAAGAAGAGCCCTGGAATAAACTAAATACAGGCATTTGTGGAGGTCATTTCCACACGAGTGAATAAAACTGGACTGTGAGAAGCTTCCATTACACACGTGACTTCAGTCCCATTCACTGCGCTTTGGAAAGTCCCTGATCACAGGATCGCCCGCCGTCCAGGCCTCCAAGCTCCCGGCACTGAAGCCATTGGCGACCAGGTGCTGACCGTTTGTCCAAAGGAACAGAGTTTAGCATTGAGCTTTGCCAGTGAAGCATCCCTGGGAAAAACAAGGATCACAGTGCACTGGACCTGGGCTCTCCTGGGCAGACGGTGACAGAGCCAGGACAGACAGATGCAGGCGTTGGACAGCACACTCTCAGAGATCATTAGCAACATGCTTTTCTCACAATATATCACTCATCAAATGCATTGTAAAATTGGAGAATTTCTAATGCCTGACTTTTTGTTTCATTGTCAAAGTTTTTGATAGTTAGTAAAATTCTCATGTCTTCTTAACAATAAGAAAATCTGTATTTTTGTCAAATTTCTCCAATGAAAAGCTTAGCTGTCTGTTGACAGCATAATGTTATATCTGTGGTCTACCTGGTCCTGTTAATTAACACAGGTCATATTTTACATAATATTAAATAGGTGTATTAAAAGAAGCATTATTATTCCTGCCTGGATATTTAAAATTAGATAATTGCCTTTTGCTAATTACGCCCTTTCAAGTTTCTTCAAAGCTTTGATATTCAACATTGTGATGTGAACCAGCTACAAAGTGAATCAGCACCAACAGAAGACTCCTGACTGCACGTCTGCTGCTGACGTTCTAGTTGGTGGAAATAAACTACCCACTAACCCCAAGCTCTGCCCCAAAGTCTACTACATTTCCTAGCACTGAATGTCCAATATATGTGACAGAGACACTTGCTCCGAGCCAGTGGTGGCATCTGAGCCGTCCCTCCACGTGTGAGGACAGAGCCAGAGCTCCAAGGCTGACACCAAAGTGTGGCGAGGATAGGGAGGTTGGAGTGACCTCTGTCCCTGCCGGCCCCTCTGTTAGTTGTCTCTCACAGTGGAAGGCGCCTACTGTGACCTTGGACCGCGCCTTCCCCAAGACCTACACCTGGAGCTGCTTCCATTGCTACCAAGGAAGGGAAAAGAGGCTACACCTCATCAAGGATGCGTCTGGAGATGCCGGTGAGCCCCGCCAGTCAGACAGCAAAGCAGCCCCAGTCACCACACAGGACAGACACCTGAAGGAGTTGGGGTAGCAGATGCCAAAACCTCTGCTGTGCACATCCTATGATCCCGACCCAAGGCATACAGGAGGCCCTGTGGTCCTCGGAAGAGGAACGACACAGCTCTTGTCCCAGGGCCCCTGGGGAATCCGAACACATGACTTGCCTTGCTGTGTGCTGCAGGAGTCCCAGGACACAGAACTGGAAGACAGAGGGTTACGTGGGAGGTGATCCCGGGATGTCTGCAGAGTCAGGAAGAGAGCAGGAGGGTGGAGACGGGGGACAGACGCTGAGCAGGCCATGGCCCCGTGTTCAGGACTCTGTCACTCGATGGATGATTTTTCTGCTCATCCGTAGACTTTTCCTTACTCAAGGACTGATCTTGGGGTCAATCACTTAGACCTCGGGTTTGTCCTTCTGGGCCCCTGACACTGGTTGGCTCCAGCACCAGACCTTTGTTTTGACAGTGCTCAGTACCCCTTGTTCTGCAGGTTATGTTGGGAGATGCCCGGTAACAAGACGATGCCCCCTTCCCTTTGTGCCACTCAACTGGCAAGGTGCCAAGTTTGGTGTGTGCTGATGATGCTCTTGCTGGGAGAATCCACCTCGCGCTGCTCTCAAGGAAGGAGTGAGTTTTCTCCCAGGGTCCTGGTTCTGACTGCAGACTGAGCCCATGGCTGGTCTGCTCGCACAGATGCCAGCATTTGTTCCGCCCCTGTCAGATGCCAGGTCACCACAGGGCTCCTACCTGCTGCACATTCAGAGGCATCTGTAGCCCTCAGCTGTCCCCTTCGTGCAGGATCGTTGGTACTATTTCTCAAAATAAAAGGAATCAAGACAGCAGTCAGGCCCAAGTGGTCTCAATTTTGTTTTGGCAAAGCTGCTGCTGGTCTTAAAATGGAGTCCATTAGGAAAACTGGAATTCCACCATAATTGGGTCAGAGGTTCCTGGGGCTGGAGGCTGTGTGAGCACGGAGGAGCGCGATGCTTTTCCATGCAGCTTGGGTTCTATGTTTAGAATTTCAATTGGAACAATTAAGCTTATGGCGGTTTATTGCAGCTTGTTGGGAGGAGGCAGGAAGCCAAGGGCCTGTACCGGGAAGGTGGGTCCAGACCTGCGGCGCCTCCCGACCTACCCACCTCTTAAGTGAAGGGAGAGTTTTCCTTATGTCGGGCAGAAAAACAAATAGCTCATTATATAACAGCAGAGAGCAAGATCTTTTTTCTTTTAAGGATGCTTATATAACTTTAATGCTGGGATTTAGACACAACTCTTGAGATTTCTGTGACAACTGAACAATCAAATAATTTAAACTAGACCGTGCCTTTCTCCCCTAGAGAATCGACTTCTTCCGGGAGCATTTCTGCTGCCAGGGTCCCGCTGAGCAGCCCACTGTGTCCACTCTTCTGCTCTAGGTCCGAAGCAGCGCGGGCCCGCACTGGCAGTTCAGCCTGGACCCTGAGCCCTGGACCATGGTCACACGGTCGTCGAGTGCCTGCCCTGCGGCCTCACCCAGCTCTTCCGCTGCGCAATTTTTCCCTTTCAGGAGCACCTACATAGCAGACGATGCTTTATTTTGCAGACTACAGCTGACGTGATGCAAATGCTGTGTGAGAGGTGGCGGAGGAGGCCAGGGCTTTCCCCTCGGTGGGGGTGACGCTTTGGAAACTGCCGAGTCCTCCCATCTGGTGAGCTGAGAAGACGCCCCGGGGGCAGCGTCACAGGAGCTCTGTGAATTCACTGCCCACTTCTGTTTGCCCAAGTTCTCCTCTCAGGAGCCTCCACTTTTTTATTCAGTCTTTCTTACTGTCTCTTCAGGTTCACACGTCAGCTGATGCTTACATGGCTCACATCTGGGGAATGATGTTGACCAGCGCTGCCGTCTCTTCGCGGTCTTCCCCATCTCGTCCCCACCCCAGGGACTGTGTCACTCATGGGGATCTTCACCCACCAGCATGACAGAGCCTAGGGCGGTGGGCTCGCCTTTGGGAGTCCATGACCGCGCAGAGGAAGGAGCTGGTTCCTTGCCTGAGGAAGACGCCTCGGTGTGCCTTCTTCCTCCTGGGTCTCTTTGCCCAAACGTGGAGCACCCTGGTGGCCCTCACTGGTGCCCTGACACCCTGAAATGCACCCACGTGAGCCTGGTGTGTGGAGTGGTGAGGGAAAGGCTCTCTTCTGAGCCACTGTCTAGGTGAAGAGGAAGCTGAAATCCAGGCACTTACAGGAGGAGGAGCAGGAGAGATGGCGCCCTCTTCCAGGAAAGCCCTGACCTTCTCCTCTTCCTGGGGGACCTTGTTTTCTGGCGGGGGGGGGGGAGGGGGGTCTGAAAAGAAGGAGGATGTGGCCCTTTGTAATCCTGGGACCAGCATGAGTGGTGTAGATGGACGAGAGGGAGATGGAAAGAGATGGGTTGGGACTGTGAGAGAGCTGTGACTCAGACGCTGAGATTTAAATAATTACAGCCATCCTGGGGCTCTGGGAGCTGTGAACGGCACCGTCGTGCGCCTTCTGGAGAGCAGAGCCTGGTGCATGTGGGCAGGCCCGGCTCTCTGCACGCAGAGCGTCACGCGCATCCCTGGGTAGACGGGCCCCGCACCAAGCTATCCGGGAGGCAGCTGTGCACAGGTGCTCCCCAAGGAGTTCAAACATTCCTTACACGTCCTTCTAACCGAACGCACCGCACAGATGAACTCTGGCAACGGCAGCGCTCCAGCAGCAGCCCTGTCTTGCTCTGTCTCTGGTTCTCTGCTTCTCAATGTCCACCGTCAAGTCCAAAATAGCCAGCATCTCTCTGAGCCTGTCCGCTCCCCCCACCCCTGCCACCATCAGTGCCTCTGATGGACAAGGGACCCCGAGAGCCCGGCGTCGCATAGCAAAGGCAGACCCCACCGTGTGCTTGTGAGTCTCGAGCGCTGCACCCAGCCACACGCACTGCCCAGCGCCACCTGTGCTCTGGTACAGCAGTCAGCGAGGCGCAGACAGCGTTGCTCACTGACTCCCCATGGACGTGAGCCCTTCTGTGGCTTCCAGTCCTCATACTGAGAAGCATTCTGAAGAAATCTAGCTTCTCAAAGAGCTAGGACTTCAAAAACTACATTTTTAGACGGAAGGGATCTCAAACGAATGTATTAAAGTTATAGCAGACTAGTAAGTCATAGCGTAAAATTTAGAATAGTTCAGATTTAATAAAGATACTTGTAGATATCAGCCAGTAAAAATATATTTGGATGTTGTAAGGGGATTATGGGAATGATCATTAAAGAATATGGCTTTGCAACCACAGTTTTTTCTGTTTCTAGATTACCACATAGTTCGTTCTGACTTTATACATCACTGTGTGATAAGCAACGTAGTGAACTCCACACAGTATAACGAAGGATTTGGTAGTTCACCCTTTGAATTCACACACACAGAATATCTGTTTCTATGAGCACAATTGTTAGATTTTACAATGAAAATTTAACATCAGTTATTAATGATAAGAGATTTAATTATTAAAGATATGTTTTAGTTCTAATAAAAGTAAATAATTTTGGGAAAAGTTATCTTCCACTGTAACAACTACAACTTAATTTCTTATATAATTCACATTACTTTTAGGCATAAAATATACAACTGCAGTAAAGATTTCAATCTTATAATTTTGTAATACATAAAAAATAAAAGATCCTTTTCTCTCTCAACCAGTGTTACTTCCTGAAGCCAGTCGACGTTAACCGAGCTGTTGCTTGGCATTGTGCTCTACGTAAATCGGTACACACTCTACATAGGGGCGGATTTCACAAGCTCGCACATATCTACCTTGGGGAAAAAGCAGCAAATCAAATGGGTGCATCAGACCTCGGGCCGCACTGGCCCCATCATGTGGCTCCTTATCCTCCCGCAGCGCCTGCTTTTGATGTGGCAGGAAAGCCAGGACACCTGTGGCCGTGGTCACGCCGAGGCCAGGCAGGCCTGGGAACTGCCTCCCTCCCGGCCACAGGCTCCAGACACTCACCCACCTCCCTCGCTGCTGCTCGGACGTGCCCTGGGAGCTGCACCCTGGCACGTGCAGCACACGGCCCTGCCAGCCACGCGCAGGTGGGGTGTGCAACTACAGACATAACTGGTACATATGCACAGAAGTCTGCTTCAGAGTCCACACAAATCGGTGAGGTTATGTGTATAAACACACACAAATAGGCAAATACAAATCTCAGAATACACAGAGGAGAAGTCTTCCCACCTCCAATCCAAAATCCAGGGTTCTGGAAGCAATCACCGCTGATAGTTTCTACTCTACAGTCATAATTTTGGCTATTTACAAATGGCCCTGTTCTTGATTCCTTCTTGTTTTCTTTTACCAATCCTATATTTTAATGAATTGTATTGGATTTGATAAAATACATAATTTGCTAATAATAATCACTTTTAATGAAAAATGAGACAGTAAATTTTCTCTTTCCTCTTCCACAGTTTCTATATGTCAGAATTAATTCCCCTTTCCTTCGTTTTTGAACATGAAATGCTTTGCCTTTCACTCTATGAGGTGGAGTCGTCCTGCTCACTGTGCTTGTGTCCCGGTGTGGAGAGCCCTGGCATTGTGGATGGGAGGCCCCTTACCAGAAAGGGCCCCACAGGCGGCTTGCTGTCCCTCCGCAGAGGTGGAAGCCCCCTTCCAGGCCCTGTCTCAAGACACAAGTCCCCTTCCAGGTCCTGTCTCAAGACACAAGTCCCCTTCCAGGCCCTGTCTCAAGACACAAGTCCCCTTCCAGGCCCTGTCTCAAGACACAAGTCCTCTTCCAGGCCCTGTCTCGAGGTCTGTCCACCAGTGCCCTGGATACCAAGAGCTAGCCGGTAACTAGCATGATCCCAATTTCGGCCTTTCCTCCATGACACTCAGACTATGAATGGTTCTGTGACTGATATATTTAGAGTCTATCAAAATGTCTGTGATGGTGATTAAAGAATTCATGGAAGGGAATTTTACGAGTGCTTTACATTTTATCTTGCTTTAGAAATTTTCTTGGAAATATTGGGTAAGTTGTTTTTATTTAAATCCCTTCTGGCCCTATAAACTGGCAAAACAGGAAATACATAGAATTTTTCTTTTAAAAATGACACATGGATGTAAACATTTTCCTTTCATTTGAGAACTGTACCTTTCAAGTTGAAACCTAAAGTACTTTGATTGTAAAAACACACAGTCTATGTTGTAAATTGTCTAGGTTGATGTTTGCTTCTCTAATCCATCCTTTAAAATTTTGTTGTCAATTTCAAACAGAAATATGCCCATCCAAGAACAGAAAATGTGTCTTCATTTGTCATCTATTATGCAACATTATAAGTACTGTAGGACTGTGCTCAGGAAGAGAGTGTCTATGTTGGAATAAATGTGTTGACTCTGTTAAAGCAAGAGCAACTCAGTAATATCATTCACAATCTGAGTACACGTTTGGAGAATTTGTCCTGACCTCCTCATGATGCATAATAAACACACGGAACATCGATAAATCTCAGTGTGAAGGTTAATGGATTATAAAACAGGTACAGATTAATGAATTGCAAAACAAATGCCCGCAGACCTCCCAGGTCAAGACATACACCAGGGAAACTTTCCAGGTGCTTTGCTTCCCTGTGCAGCTTGCCGCTACACTGACATGAAAGTTACACCATTTGCTGATTTTCTCCTACTGTTTGTGCTGTTTCCATACTAATGTAACTTACTGACAAAGTAGGTTTTACTTTGTAGAGCCATTTCACTTTCACGGCAGAAGTGATGAGGAGGTATGGAGGACGACCCTGGGCACAGGCCCCAAGTCAGCACAACCCAGAGCATCGTGTGGGGGTCTCGGGGAACACACGTATAAAGTAGGCTTTTGCGAGCTCCTGTGAGAAGCACACGCCTACTTTGAACGTGTAACCTTTTGATTTCCCTGTGCAGGAGGTCAATGAGATCTTTGCTGCCAGGATGGAGCCACATGACGATGGCGCCTCCGCGTGCACGTGGGTCAGCTCCCAGCGGGCTTTTCCTTCCAGGAGTGTGGACAAGTCTGTGCTCCCCCCACCGCAGTGTCAAGGGTGGCTGAACACTCCAGCACACTTATCCTACTACCTTGCACTTTCTGAAACAATTCTGGCAGTCTCTCTTCTTCCATGAACACCTTTAGGAGCCGTGATCACAAACAAGGCGACCACTGCTGCCAAGTACCGTCACGGGCAGAGGCTCGTCCAGACATGGTAACGTGCCCTCTTCCACCCTGTTACTGCGCAGATTCAAAATGACCACAAAAGCGAAAGACTTGCACCAACTCTGGACACTGAGGCAGTCGTGGCCGTGCAGCTAAAGATGTCCAAGGGGCAGCAAGAGCTTTGGGAAGTGACAAGAGCAAGCTAGAGTCCTGGGAATGAGGGGCTTCCTGTCTCACACACTCGCCCCTTGGACAGGGGAGTGTCTGCCCTGCAAACCCGCCCACCCAGCCGTAGTTGGCACTCATTCCCTTGTCAGGGGTGTGAGATCCACCCGGCTCCACCTGGTAGCTACGTCAGTGCGTGGCCATACTTGTGCCTGACCTGGTGGGAGCCTGTGCAGTCCCAGCTCCCAGAGGCAACAGACGCGCTCCCACGGGTGCTCTGGGTTACTTCCCCTTTTGCCCAGTGCCCAGGCATCCTTCCCACTGTCTTGCAGACAGTTCGTGTGTGTTTGTGTGCTCAGCCTGGGTTCCTCTTTCACTAGTGCACTGCACATGTTTCCCATGAGCCAGCTGCCCTTTCAGGATTCCAACTTTTTAAAATTTTCAAGGGCTATTGGTTTATTTTTAGTTTGAGGTTTGTTCTTTTGCAGATTTCCTTTTCAAGTCTGTATGTTGTCCTATCTGAACATCTAATATTAAAGTTTTGTTTTGTCATTTCATCACTGATCTTTGGGCTTGCCTCTGTTGTTCTTGAATTTCAGAGCTTTTGAGTTAGTGCCTAAAACCACTCCGCCCAGGAAATTCGCCATCTGCCAGACAGCCCTCCTCCTCCGCTCTCTCTTCACCGTCGGACTGTCCACAACGTCGTTTCTCGTGTTTAGCCTCCATTTGAATTCAGCGTCAGCTATCTTCAAGGGATTTGGGTTGGCATATTTATGATTGTTTCTTTCAGGAGGACTTGGGATCCTGAGCCATCTGAACAGAGCTACAGAATGACTTTGTTTTTAAGTTCTTCAAGACAATTTTTAGCTGTCATTAGTGGTTCAGCATGTACTGCATCAGTTGCCATGCCTTGCTGGGGTATTGTATATGTTCTGTAAATATTAAAAGTGATACCTCCATACTTTGTATTTAAATTCATTTTCAAATCTTTTTGCATGCGTTTTGGTGTGTTCTTTCTGTAAAATGTTTATCTTTGCCAGAAATTTATTAAGGAATTTATTCCTGAAAGATGCCAAAAAGATTACTAGATGTTCTCTCTTTAATATTTTTGGATTATTTTACAAAACCCTCCCCACGAGGTCAGGGGCCACGTGAATAGTTCTCATCCACACGAGCATGTGTGTTTTGCCCGTGCTGTGGACCAGGGCTGTGTGTACACCACAAGTTCACCTCAGCTTCTCGGATTGCCAGTCCAGGGTTTGAAATTTCGATCAGTCACAGTACGTCACTGACAGGCTCTCGTGTTAATTATGTTTAAAACTCTTTGATCTATGTTTATTACTTTTCTGACTGTCATAATCTGAGCCTTGTAAGTTATATTTCAGCTGCTTAAAATTTTATTTAAATTCTCTGGTAATTTTTATACCCACAGCACAATCCTCCCACCCACAGACAGTGGAGTCTGTCTTCATAGTAACAGCCTGGAGCCCAGAGCCCGTCCGTTAGAGACACCCAGGGCTCAGCTCCTCAGGCAGCTCTGCTCGTGGTTCCCAGGTCTCCCGGAATCTCTGGCTAGGTGCCACCTCCACCCACAGGCTTCCCAGGAGCCCAGCCCACCATTTTGCCCCCCGGAACACTGAGCAGCCTGATGGTAAGTTCTTTGCTTGGCCTTATCACAAACAGCCACGTCACAGAAGATGCATGACACAGACATGCAAAACCCAAGACCCTGTGCACACTGCAGTGGCACACTGTTGCAAGGAGGGAGACGCAGCTGGACAATCCTGCCCAGTGCCTGCGCGCTCGGACCGAGACTGGTCAAAGGCAGGTCCTGAAAGATAAAAAAAAAAAGGCGGGTCCTGCCCAGTGCAGAACTGAAGCCCCGAAGGTCCACGCTGACTCACAAGGGACTCCCGAGTTAACTTGGGCACCGATTCAGGCTTGAAGTTGTGCAACCTGATGGAAATTAGTCACAAGACCAGCAGGTTCACTGTGAACTCATTCACATCACATGCGTTGCGCTGTGCTTCCCATCTACCACGATACACACTGCAGCCATAATCTGCATCGAGAGGCCAGAGGTTTCCCTTCTTGATTCTGTGAGTTTAGTGGACATTAGATTAGTAACCGGCATTTCTGAGGTTGAATTACTCGCCACTAATGCACTCTGTCCTGGCGGTCATGCCAAGTGCTGACACAGTCCTTGCCTGGCAGGGGCAAGGAGTCGGGCGATCCCCATCAGCAAGGCCTTTCTGTGTGCTGGGCATAAACACAGACCAGCACAGGACACCGTTTCTGCAGCAAAGTGTTGGGTTCTGCGTGTGACCTGAGCGGGAAGTGGCTCTGACCGTCTGGCCCACATCCACAGCCCAGAGCACAGCCACGGCCCTAGCCTCCCTGTGCTGGAGCAGGATGTCTTCTAGTGCAGCCCTGTCACTGCAAATCTTTCCTTTTCATTTTTGTTTCCTTGTCTGGTTCTTCAGTCCTTCGTGTATCTCACGCCAGGCTTTTTCTGAGATTACAGTTTGTTGCTGCTGTCATTGTTTATCTGCACTGTTTTGCACCTCAAATTCCACTTGTTACCTTTCTGTTTTTCCAGTTCAGCCAACTGCTCAGGAAGAATCTCAGCTGAATGGCTTTCTTTGTAGCAAGGACTCTCAGGGAGGCTGTAGTTTGCAGCACAATTTTGTAGCCTGGGATTGGCATTGTCTGACCTGGGTGAACAGTGGGACACAGGTGGCAGTGGCCACAGAATCACTCCAGCACCCCTAAGACTCCAGATGCCTTAGCCCCTGAGGCACTGGACAGGGCTGATGTCCTTCAGCAAGACCCAGACATGAGAGACTTTGCTCCCAGCTCCCAGCACTCAGGTCACCATGAGCAGCTAATGGACCATCAGCAGATGTGGGTTAAAACGTGGCCAAACCCACTTGTGTGTGTTGCACATTCATGATGTACACTGACCAGCAGGGACTCAGTGCTGCTGCGAGAGGAAGCCACTGCGCCAGGGGTGTCCCAAGCAGGATGGGGTGGTGGCCATCCCAGAGTGCACAGACTCCTGCACCTGACAGACCCCTGGGAGCTCCACCTGCGCCTGGGGCCCCCCTGCCCAAATGCCTGCAGCAGATGAGCTTCCCAGGTGGGGGAGACAGCATCTAGGTGCACTTGAGTGGGTGGGGGAGACAGAACGGACTCTGAGAGTGGGCACCATGTCCTACTGGGACCCCACAGCCCAAGTGGAGGAGCACCGGGCGTCAGGTGGCAGCGGCCCCTCTGTGGTCCCCGCTTCTCCCCTCTGTGTCATTGGATGGCTTTGCAGCAGCAGCGGACAGGAGGGTCCAACTTCCTCAGCCCTGCAGCCACTGCAGTCACAAGGACTGTGACAGACAGCAGGGAGGACACGATGCATCTTTAGTCTCTTTTAGTAGATAGAACTTTGATCCTTTTCCCAAATTTTTCAGTACAACTTTCAGTGATTTATTCAGCATTTCTATTAAAATTTGAGTTGATTGTGGTAATATAAATTTTGTGTAGAAAATTAACCAATTCATCCAGCTTTCCAGACTAGATAACATCACATAGTTGCCTGCAATATCAACCTATGACATTTAATCTATTCTGTGCTAGCATTTTGTCAGTATTTTTCTTACCCTTAATTGTATTTTCTTCATTTTTGTATTATCATATTTCTAAAACCAGGTTTTACATTTTCTTATTTATATTTTTATGTTACATACTTCATTAAAATTTTTTTCCCTATTATCTTGTTTTGCGCTTTCCTTCTGATCACTCTGATGACTGCTATTTTAATGTAGTACAATATCAAGATGATTCAGCCTTCTTTAACAGCAAATCCTTTGCTAAAATTTGAGCTTGATTTCTTTATATCTAGGAGGAGCTTAATTTCGGAGTGGCTAAGTATTGATCGGTTTTGCTCAGTGAATTCAGTGGCTATTCTGCCCCTTACGCCTTGTGGGCCCTGGGCGTCCGTACACACTCCTGGCTTCCACGTGTCTCCACCTTCAGCTGTCCTGGGAGATCCCGGAGGGCCGAGGGTCACGTGCCACCTCACACTCCCCCTGGGAAGGAGCCCAGAGCAAGAAGCTGTGGACAGAACGGCAGCCACGGTGCTCTGGTGCCGCAGTGTTCTGGTGCTGACGCTGCCCCAGTAGCCCCAGGGGGTGGACACTGTGTGGGCCTGGTGTCCTCTGTGGCTTGTCCCGCATGTGTCCTTTCTGGTTGATCGCTCCACGGTTTGCTAAGCCTTGCGCAGCTTTGACCTTACACAGAAGTAAACCGCAGCGTCATCCCCACTTGGCCGGCATAGGCTGCCCAGGCTCCGAGCTAGTGTCCTGGGGCAGCGGCTTAGAAGATGCCTTCGGATGCTTTGTTCATGGTAAGCCTCTTCTGCAGGGGCGTGACGCCCAGGAAATGGCACACAAGGGGCAAGCGTGAGGGTGCCACAGTGCACATGGTCTGGGGCATTCCCGGAAGGATCGGACACTAATGCTTCAGAACTGCGCCAAAAGCAGGACGGTTTGCAACTTGAACAACTTCACACCTGAAACACAGTCTTCCCCTTCGGAGTCAAGAGACTATGAGGCGTGGAGCCGTTCCCTGCCTATCGAAGTCACTTCCAGTTCCTGCATTGAAATGACAGCCACAAATGCCTGAGCTCAGAGCTCAGTCGAAACAGTTTGGCAGCTTTCTGCACAAAATACCCACCCAGGGAGGCGAAAGTGCAGCAGAGAAGCCGAGGGCGCTCTGCAGACGGATTTCACAGGGTCTGATCCCAAGATAGTGGCCGGACAGGGAGAGCAGCTCGGAGTCTATGGAAGGCTGACGCTCGGAGGTGCCGCGTCTCCCATTCATGGGTGCTTGCCTGGCCTCCCCTGCCGAGGGCGGAAGCCCCTCTCCGGAACACCATAAAGATTTTGTTCCTCAAACGGACACAAGTGCTCTTTTAGTTTTCTGTTTTCCCCAGAGCTCAGCTTAAACAAGGCAGTGTTTATCACTGGGTTTCCTCTACCAGAACAGTAATAGTAGTTCTTTCTTTTAACTAGCGATGCCACAAAGAAAGCCTTTTGTGAGCTTGGAGGAGAGTCGCAGAGGTAGGTGCTGCTCCAGAGGACAGTCCCACAAAGAGCGCTATTTTTCTGAAACTTTAAGTTTCAGAATTTAGAAATCACTTTAAAAGGCACTGCCAAGCCCTCAAAGCATTTCGTCTCGGTACTGTGCCAGTGCTGGTTTCCCAGGCTCAGCAGATGTCCTGCTCCGTGGGCAGTGGGCCCCGCTGCCCCTGGGGCCTCTGTTCCTCCCCCGAGTGGCTGCGGGGCCATGTCCACGCCGTGCTCGTGCTCACTCTGCTTATGACGAGCATGCTGTGAATCTGTGAGCACAACAGACCTCCAGCCCCGGCAGCTCTGAGGGGCACTCGCACGCCCCGTGGAAGCACCCACGCCCCTCTGTCTCTCAGCACAGTAAGGACACACGGGGCCTCGTGCACAGGTCACTGACAGGTGTGGATTTGCTGCTGTCCGCAGATTTCAACAGGTGGTGACCACTTTCCACACACGGGCACGGGTCGGGTCGTGCCAGCGTCTCACACAGGTATGGATCCAGGTTAGACACCAGCTTTGCCTACACAACACGCACCATTATTCAGACACAGGCACATGCGCGGTGGACTGCTCTCCGAGATACACTGAGAACAGCTTTTGTAACAGTCATTGTGGAAACTGTGGCCTGCATGTGATTTCATACCACCCGATTTTTAGCATTTTGCATTCACATAAAGATCAATGTCACATATGTAGAAGCATGTTATCATGTGTGGTTCACATTACATGCTCAGTAAGTGATTCTTGTTTTCATTTTGATAGTAGGTGACATTCGAGGACCCTGTGAAATGAGACAGACCACCTTGCAATTGCGGGTGGAGACACTAGGTGCAGAGTGGCTACGGAGACCTGAAAATGGTGCTGCAGGGAGGACAAGGGCAGCGGCAGGGTGTCTGATCTTGGGTCCTGCTCCTTTGACTCCTGTCCTCCCCTGCTCCCCTGCTGCAGGAGTGGCTGGAGGCCAGCGGAGAGGTGAAGGCACAATGTGGTCCCCACTTCCCCTCATCCTTCCTGGCCTCTGTTGTCCCTAGCCACACCCCGTAGTCCTGCTCCCTCACATATCTGCAGTCCGGCAAGACCTTCTTGTGAGCATCCTGGGGCAGGTTTCTAGTCAGGTTCTCTGTTTTGCTGTTTGCTTTTCCTCCTCTTCCTCTAAGTCCCCAGAGCTCAGTCATAGTAGGATCCTTGAGAAAAAAAATTCAGAACAAAACAGAAAACTAGTTTAGCTCCACCAGTGCACGGGCTTGCGCTTCCCCGATTCCAGAGCCCCCATAGGGGAGCAGAACCGTGGATGTCACCGAGCCTTGTCAGGGCTTCTGTGCAAAGGGCTGTTCCTGAGACTGAATGTAGGTCCGGAAGTCCAGCATGATGTCCTGCCCCAGACAGCCAAGTGGCCAGGTGGGAGGCAAAAGAGTAAGTACAAAAGAAAGGAATGGGAAAAAGAAGAATTAAGATACATTATTTTGCAGGTGCAAATTCCCTATCATGAATATGACCATTATGTATGACAAATATGTACTAGCAAAACAAAAATAAATGCAAAAGGAGTAAAACAGAAATCAAAAAGAGTTACGTAATCCAAAAAAATACCTGAAAACCCAGAAGACTGCTGGAAGCTAATCTACTATTCAGGAGAAAAGAAAAATACAGCCCAGTCCAGAGAGACAGAGACTCAAACTCTTAGTGCTTCTCCCGTGGAAGAGTGCACCTGAGCCAGCAGAGCCATGCAGCACAGAAGTCCGAGGTGCCACGAGGAAGAGGGGAGAGAGCGGGGCCCTCGGGGCCTGTGGACTTAGCTGATGCTGACTCAAAGCAAGGAGGGAGTTGGAAGAAGTGAGAAAATCCCCACACGCTCATTCCAAGGTGGGAGCCAGGAAGAATCTTCATCCAAAGCCTACAGTGTTGAGACCGTGCCGGGGAGGTAAGGGAGCAGGTCTGGGGCACCCACAGACAAAGCAGACACCCTGCAGCGCCCGAAGAACTTCCCACATGTGAGCTCTGCAGGTCCCAGGGGCCGGCACTCCACGAGGACAGCAGCGGGGCCGATCTAGTGAAGGGGTATTTCCCAATGAGGATTATGGGCCCTTAGACAATTTTGTTGCTGTTCAGTATTCTCTATTGACATTTATGTGTTTAAAGTTAAGCAAAGAAAATTGGAAAATATTTATGTTTTTAAGCACACACATATAACTAGTTTACATATACAGAGATATATGCAACTACTTTACATGCTAATATAAAAACATTTCTAAAGCTTTGATAAAACCAAGAACCATTTTCTATCTCCACAGTTTACTGCTCCGTGAAGCCGCCCTCTCCTGCCTGCTCTGCGACCCTCACAGCACGGGTGTGGGCAGGGAGGGGGCATGATGGCAGGATGGGGCCCTTAAGAGTCCCCGAACTGATCTCAGTGACGCATACACGTACATGCACACACGCATGCACGCATGTAACATTTGGATACTAAAAAGGTCACAGTTAAACTGCTGAGTTTTCTAGGCTTCTTTTCTTTTCTGGAATTGGGGTAAATGTCACCAAAGGCATCTGGACCTGCAGTTACCACACAGGTGGTGTTGGGTAGCGATAGATCCACGATTTCTTTATTTCTGAGAGAAATGCTCAGAAAACCTAAAGGTAAATAAATCTGAAAATTAGCATTGAAAAAATGCCTTACAATAGGTTGAATAAATTAAAAGATCTTTAATATTCATAACAATAGCAACAAGATCACATCATTATTATATGATAGTAAAGTGAAATGGAAAGTAATTATCAATATGAATGACCAATATCAATGAATTATTATGACTGTCACTGAAAAGGTTTTTTTCTTTCTTCTCTTTTTGCTAAAATAACGTTAACTTTTTGATGTGATTCCTTTACAATGACCCTCTCTTGCTTCCCCCTAGTTTTCATTTCTGGAGACAGTATCATTTCTCCACATGGTCCCAGATTTCTGCCGAAGAACAGCTCGCTTTCACGCTGCTTCACGGGTACAAAGTGCTGGCGCAGCAGCGGTCAGCGGGTCCTCTGTGGAGGAAGATGTGTATTTCTGTTGATCAGTCAACCTATCACACTTAAAATACATGAAACATGGTCCTTTTTGTAAATATCTGCTTAAATTGCTATTACAGATCTTTAAGTTTAAGGGAACTAGCACAGCACTGAAAAAATATTCTAGAAACTCTACTAGAAATAGAAGAGCCCAACTTCCTGGAACCTTTTTCAGAAGAAGGTCCTATTCACTTAAGACCTAACCAAAATATCAACATACCACCTGGAAGATTTAAAAGTATTAAATTTCTAAATCTGAGTTAAGAACAGCCACCTGTGGTGGTGCACACCTGTAATCTCAACTCCCTGGGAGGCTGCGGCAGGGGGTGGTAAATCTGAGTTCACCTGGGGCAACTTAGTAAAAGTCTGTCTCAAAATTTTAAAAATATATATGCGCACACACACACACACACACACACACACACACATTCATGGCTCAGTATAAGGATTCTGGGTTTAATCCCAGCCACAAGAAAGAAAAAAGGAAGGATAAAAAGAAGGAATAAATCAAAGTCACGGGCTACAGAAAATAATTACTCTTCACAATTGTCAAGATCTGACAAAAAGCTTTGTCATTGCTCTAAACATATTTGGATATTACTTTAAAGGCTAAAATAATCTTAGCTGTCTTAGACAGGGAAAGAGTTGTGTGGCTGTGATATCAATACAAGACAGGGCGAAGGAAGTTCCTAGCGGAGAAGCTGCACAAGCTGCCGTTCCGGTCCTCACCTTCATCGCCACTCGTCCGACGCTCAGCCACTCGACGTCCCTCCCAGCTTTCAGTTCCGAGCCCGCTGTGCTCGGGACACACGGCACTCAGCTCGACCCAGCCAGCAGTGTACAGGGCTCTGACGTAAACCCCTGCAGCAGCTCCAAGAACACAGCCGGGCCTCGTCCACTCCCCCCCGCCCACTGGGGCCAGCGGCTGACCAGGGGCTCTTGGGTCACGGTGCAGGCAGGTTGGGCGTGAACTCATGACCATCCCACACACAGTGCAGTCCCACCGAGCAGAGCTCTATTAGTTCTCAGTGCAGCTTCAACCGTGGCATGATCAGATACACCACACCTGAGTCCCTCAGAGCCTGTACGCTCCTGAGCTGCCGGTATCGTAATCCCGTCATACTATTGCTATTGTCAGGAAGACATTGCTCTGGACAAGAAAGGAGGCTGTTTGGTTTTTATCCTGATCCACTCGGGTGTGATCCTGTACAAAATAATGTTGCTCTGCATCCTCTCCCACAGTGACTCAGTGGCAGGGACAGCTGGAGTCCCCCCAAAGTGACAGTCAGTTGCTTTCAGCTTAAAAGAAAAACAAGTCAGATCCAAAAATTCACCTCACTTCAGTCCATCAAAGAACCCAAGACACAGAAAAATGCAAGTGAACTAAACTCAAGGAAACCGGAAGTGACTCTGCTGCTGTCCTGACTGCAGAGCTCAGATCAGACACAGAGGGAGGAGGCCTGCGGGTCAGAGGCTTCTCAACAGCGTGGCAATGAGGGGCAGTGGAGTCAGGCAGAGCCCATGACCTTCCTCTGTCATCTCTCACTTGCCCAACTTTCCACTGGCCCCACTAATGCTTGTGTTGAAAAAGGATTTGGAGACAAAAAGCCGGCAACAGTTCCAAGCTGAGACCCACAGGCTTTCATGCGTGTTAGGGTTTAGATCCAGAGTGTCCACAAGGGTGCCTGTGTCCAAAGTTGTAGCTTTTGGAAGACACTTGAAATAAGGAACACTGTGCCCATCGGTGGCTCCAGCTGGACAGGTTCACAAGCCAGTGTGCTTCTGGGAGGTGGGCTGGTTGGAGATGGCCGTGGTGCAGTGACCCTGAAGGATGCCTGTGGTCCCCACTCCTCACCCTCTCTGTCTCCCGACTGCCTGGATGTGTGCAGCTTCCCCTGCCAGACCTCTGACCAGGGCTTCGGCCTAGAGCCAGCCGACCACTCAAGGACTGAAGCCTCTAAAGTATGAGCTGAAATAATCCTCCTCCTTCAATTCCAGGCCTCAGCACTGTGTCTCAGAGACAAGGAGCTTGACTAAGACAAGCTCCCTCCCTGCTGCTGCCCCTGCTCTCTGCCCCAGGCTGCCACACAGCAGGCAGCCTTCCCGAGCCATCCCCCGTGCTATTTCTCCCTCGGACTCAGCCAGCATTTGCCTGACTCCACAGGAGCTGTGAGACAAACAAAATTCTCCTCTGGGAGCTGCAGCCGATCGGTGTCCATGCAGTGATGGGGATGTGACTCGTGTACTCACCTGTCAGGCAGTGGTGACCTCAGCAGAGGCTCCAGCCCAGTCAGGCAGCCAAGCTCTGTGCCAAGCACCCTGAACCTGAGGGGGCTGGGCTGGGCCTGGTCCTCACCTCAGACTCCAGGGATGAAGGGGGTGGGATGCTACAAGCCAAAGAGACTGAAAAGCTGTGCCAGCCCACCTGCAAGGAGCCCCAGGGATGCCCATTGCTGACCCAAGAGCGAGACAGCAGGCTGGAGGGGCCTCTGGGCTCAGACAGTGCAGGCCAGGCAGAGGCAGCAAAGTGCGGGCCTCGACGTCGGTGCACAGCGGGCAGCAGGCAGCAGGGTCCTCTCAAGTGTGAAGCCCCAGACCCTGCTGGAGGGCTTAGGCTCCAAACCTGGGTGCACATGAGCAGAATCCACATAGAGCTGGGCTCCAAGGTGGATCCAACTGGCAGGGCCCCTCTGATAGCCTAACCGTAAAGAAGGCACATACCACTATTGTGGATCCAAAATCACTAAGCACATGGACACACAAGCCATACAGCAGCCCATCCCAGATGAGCAGTGATCAGTGAGCAAACATGCCCTGGAGGCAGCTGTGTGCTGCAGTTAGCAGGGAGGAGGCCTAAGGGAAGAAGATGGCAGAAGGTCCGGCAACTTGGGGCAAGGTTGCCTTGTGTGTAGCCGTGGAGAGTTTGTGCAAAGCAATGAAAAAGTGGAAATGCTGCAAGTAAAAGATGAGCTCGAGGTTCAAAAGGCATAATCAGACATAGTGAAGAACACACTAGCCAAGAATAAACAACAAGACACAGCACTGAAATGTGTGAGGAGAATCCAGTGCACAGCGTGTCAGGGAACCAGGAGATACTGCAAACAGGCAGTGCACACAGCTCAAGTCCCAGAAGAAAATGAGAAAGAATGCAAAAAAATTGAAGAGCCAAAAATTTTCTACAAAGGTGCAAGTCATAAATTCATACACTGAAGGATAAGGCACACATAGCCCCAGGTACAGTACAGAAAATATCTTCAGAGAGTATCTGAAAATTTTAATAAAAAACACAAAGCACAGATAAGGTCTATGCATAACAAACACCAAGAGGAAGGGTTAAACCCAGTGGTACAGCCACAGCAATTAGGCAAGACAAAGAAATAAAAGGAATAAAGATAGGAAATGAAGAAGTTAAACTGTCATTATTTGCTAATGACATGATACTCTATCTAGAGAATCCTAAAAACTCAACCAAGAGACTGCTGGACCTAATCACCAAATTTAGTAGGGTAGCTGGGTGCAAAGTTAATACTCAAAAAACATTAGCCCTTATATACACAAACAACAGATTCACTGAGCAAGAAATTGGGGAATCAATCCCCTTCACAGTGGTATCAAAAAAAAAAAAGAAAGAAATATCTAGGAATCAGTCTAACAAAGCAGGTGAAAGACCTCTACTCTAAAAATTTCAACACTCTGAAAAAGAGATACAAGATACCAGAAAATGGAAAGACATCCCTTGCTCCTGGGTTGGAAGAATCAATATCATCAAAATGGCTACCCTCCCACAGCTATTATACAGATTCAATGCAATCCAAATTGAACTCCCAATGGCTTATTTCATAGATCTAGAGAAAATAATTCAGAAATTCATCTGGAATCACAAAAGACCTAGAATAGCAAAAGTAATTCTAAGCAATAAGGACATGATGGGGGGGGTATTATGATCCCCAACTTGAAACTATACTATAAAGCTACTGTAATAAAAATCACATGGCACTGGCAAAGCAACAGACCCAAGGACCAGTGGAGTAGATTAGAAGATCCAGAAACAACTCCAGACACACTAAGCTATCTCATTTTTGACAAAGGAGCCAAATACGCTCAGTGGAGGAAGGATAGCCTCTTTAACAAATGGTGCTGGAAAAACTGGACTTTAACCTGCCAAAGTCTAAAGCTAGACCTAGATCTTTCACCATGTACCAAAATAAAATCAAAGTAGATCAGGGACCTAAATATTAAAACAGACACACTAAACCTGCTACAAGACAGGTTAGGTAAAACTCTTGAAGACATTGGTTTAGGGAAAGATTTCATGAACAAATCCTCCATAGCACAAGAACTGGTAGAACAAATCGATAAATGGGTTCTCATCCTATTGAGAGGTTTCTGTATAGCAAAAGAAACCACCAGCAAAGTGAAAAAGCAACCAACAATATAGGAAAGAATCTTTACCAACCACCTCTCAGACAAAGGGCTACTAACTAGAATACATAAAGAGCTTAAAAAAATTAATCCACCCAAATTTAAAGACCTAATTCAAAAATGGGCATCTGAAATGAACAGACATTTTTCAGAGGAAGAAATAAATGCAGCTAAGAAACATATGAAGAAATGTTCAACATCACTAGTCATTCAAGAGATGTAAATGAAAACAACATTAAGATTTCATTTCACTCCACAAAGAATGGCTGTTATCTCAGAATCAGCCAGCAACAAATGTTGGTGAGGCTACGGAGAAGAAGCGACCCTTCTCCACTGTTAGTGGGAGTGTAGACTCATACAAGATTCCTCAAAAAGCTAGGACTGGGGGTCTCATTTGACCCAGCCATTGCTCTGCTAGGCATATACACAAAGGAATTAAAACATTCATATCACAGTGACATATGTGCACCCATGTTTATAGCAGCTCAGTTTGTGATTGCTAAATCTTGGAAACAACCCAAATGTCCATCAACTGGAGACTGGATAAAAAAGTTGTGGTTCTTCTATAGAATGGAGTATTACTCTGCCATAAAAAATGATAAGTTTGAATCATTTATACTTAAATGGACGTACCTTGAGGATATCCTCATAAGTGAAATAAATAGGTCACAGATAGGTAAATATTGCATCTTTTCTCTGTATGAGAAAATAAAGATGTAAATGAGTTCTAGAATTGTATGTTATATATTGTGAAGTAGAAAATACTCAAAGCGAAATAGGGTGAAGGGGGAAAATAATGAGATTGTAACAAAAAAGAAAGGAAACAAATTTTATGTATATGGGGGGTGGTAGGGTGGGTAGGACTATGAGAAAAAATGAGAATTAAGTTGTGTCATATACTGGTACAAATTCCCATTGTTGAGTGCAATCATGATGTGTATATGTAATGTACCAATAAAGATTTCAATTTTAAAAAATGATAAGTTTGAATCATTTATACTTAAATGGACGTACCTTGAAGACATCCTCACAAGTGAAATAAATAGGTCACAGATAGGTAAATATCATATCTTTTCTCTGGTATGAGAAAATAAAGATGTAAATGAGTTCTAGAATGTATGTTATATATTGTGAAATAGAAAATACTCAAAGTGAAACGGGGTAAAGGGGGGAAAATAATGAGATTACAACAAAAAAGAAAAGAAACAAAATTTATATAGAGAGGAGGTGGGGTGGTAAGATGGATAGGGCTATGGGAAAAAATGAGAATTAAGTTGTGTCTTATACTGGTACAAATTCTCATTGCTGAGTGCAATCATGATGTGTAAAGAGTAACTACACAAAATGAAAAAACTCTAAAATCCATCCTACAAGGCAGAGATCATCAGGCTAGACAAAAGCACAAGAACAAACTAACAAAAACTTTTTACAAAAGCTACAATTAAACTAAAAAGCCTCAGATGCCATGCCTCAGGACACTGGAGCAGCCCAGTGAACACCCCGAAAGCTGACGTCTCAGGCAAGGACTCTCCTGGGGGTCACGGGGGACAATGCGCCAAGATAAGGAATCAGTTGGTTAAAAAAAAGCATAGGATCTTAAATGTGTGTGCACTTCACAGCCCAAGGCTCAAAGCAAGAAATGCCAGCAGTGAGACATCTGAATGAAGACACAATTTACAATCATAATGTGTGATTTTTAGCATAACAGCAATCACTAGCAGTTAAGAACTCAGAAAAAACAACCAAGGTTTCCACTGGCTACACCCAAGGCACAAATAAAACCCTCACCAATGGCGGGAAATGCTCTTCTCCCGAGGGACTCATGGTGGCCTGAGGTTGGGGCATCTGGAGAGCAGGTGTCAGTTGAAAGCCAGTCACAGGAGATACCTGACTGTCTCCAGATGTGCTGCAGATAAACAGCACTCATTTTAAAACAACTTCAGTCAGAAAAGGACTCCACAGATGAGGTTAGAAAACACTGAAGTGAATGAAGATAAAAACCAGAATATGAAATCTATGGGTCAGTACAGGTGGCAAGCTGACCATCACGCTCCCAGCTTTGCAGTCACAACCAGATGTCATGAAATGGAGGAGAAGAAAGGCTGGTTTCCAAGACCAGCGCCTGCAGCCTACAGAGTAGGATGCATCTCAGGAAGGAGCGCAGCTTGCTGCACTTACTCCCGAGAGTGGACCTGCTGCTGGAGAGACCTATGCACCATTACAGCAATGACTGGATTTCTGATCCATCGTGAGTGAACTGACATGCACTGATACCTGATATCTAGATCTTGTTTTTCTAAAACTTTCAAGCAAGTTTGAACAGCTTGAATATGTGAATTTCCAAATTGTAAATTTTATAACATCTAAGTCAGATAAAATATTTATGAAAAAGTTTTAGCATAAGTAGGAGTCACTGTGAATGTGAAATACATATGAGATTTCACATACTTGGATATGAAAATGAATGCAAAAACTGCATTAATATTTTATATCAATTGCATATCAAAACTGATACAGGGGTGATATAGGAGATAAAATAGAACCTCCAAATGATATAAGGAAAGTATGATAATTTCCAACCTGTTAGGTGTCTGATATGCTGAATTCATGTTGCCTAAAATCAAAGAATGAATTCTAGGAACAGCAAGGGTTAGGAGTAGGAAAGTTTTATGCGAGGATAGCTCCTGATGGGCAGAGGGAGTCTGGAATGTGTCGCCAAAGATCCCACTTTACAGGGAGGTTTTATACAGCAAAATCCATGAGGTATAAAGCAATACTTATCCAATAAGGTTACAAGCATGGTCGTCTAGGTAATCATGAGCCAAAGGGGAACAAGTGTGGCATGACAAATGTGCTTGGAGAAAACAAAGACTTTTTCTAGGAAACGATGAGCCCAGAAGTCTCGGTCAGCCGCCGGAGTGACTGACGTCTCTTAGGTCCAATGTTACCACTTGGGGAAGAATGCAGACTTGGTCATTTCTTCTTGATCTGGAGCCCTGGTCTCCAAAAGATGCATCTCTAGCAATGGGTGTAATGCATTTTCATCTTTTGTGTTGACTCCCTCGAGATGCCAGCCCTATATGACTGCCTGTAATATTTCTGCCTAACTTAGTTGTCTATAATAAAATCACAATACCTTGGAAAATTTGGATGAAATATTAAACTTTAGTTTACCTGCTCCATTGAAATTTTTCAGTGTACCTGGAGGAAACTTAAAATTCTGTACCTGCATAAGGATTGTCCTCGACAGTGCAGGTTCAGATGTTGGAATGTGACTGTCCTACACAAGTTCAGATTACTCAGTAATTCAGGATGGAGACTCAGGACCAGAGTGCTAAATGTGTTCTTTGAGGATATTAAAATGTACCTCTGTCCATACAGTGGCAAGATGATGCTTCTGTGTCCAGGGAGCTTTCAACATGCTGTGATCCTTCCTTGGACTGGGAAGCTGCAGCAGGGAGAGGAGCTGGACCTGTCACTGCACCTGCAGCTCTGCCTGCTCAGCGCACGGCCTGCTGCTGAGACTCCACGCCTGTCCTCTGGGGCCACTGTCCCTCACTATGATTCACGACGCTCTCAGCTGCCTCAGTTCCTGAGTTGCTCTGTTTTCTCTTCCCCCTCCAGCCTCCGAGCACTGTCTGTGAGAACCAGCAGCTACTTGGTGACTGAGCATCAAATGAACTTACATCGAGCTGTCCCATCACTGCGGTAAAGTTGTAGGCCATTCCTCCCCCAGGGTCAACCGGAAGATGGCCAGCACGCGGGAGAAAGGCAATTCACAGTAGCACCTCTTAGGGAGGCAAATTTCTTAAGGACGAAGCTTTCAGTGCAAGCTGCGATGCTTCCTGCTCCCCTGCCTGACCACGTGGGAAGGCCAAGCGGCACTGCCTACCCGGAAGACGTCCTCCCCACTCGTCCTGTCTCCGCATTCTGTTGGCGCTGACATACAGCTAGTATTTCAGGTCCTGGTGTTGCGTGGATTTGCAGGTGTGAGCGAGGTGCGTGGAAAACATGGTTTCTTCCTGCAGGAGCCCATCTGCCAGGTCAAGTTCCCAGGAGGCACACAGCAGGGAAACCCTCCTGGCCAGGCAATGTGCAAGGACACAACTTGGATTAAATGTCATTTTAATCAGGTACATATGTTCAGATATCGAAGTTGTAAAGGAAGTGGTAGAACAAACATAGAGGAAAAGGAAAGCGCTCAAGCCGCCTGAGTGTTGTCCAGCTGAACAGACGCCTTTCTTGTCTAACGTGTTAGGAAAACTGTTCGACTCAAACCTGTGTCACGTGTAGCAAACAGGGAAGAGCTGTGAACCGACAGCAGGGCCTGGGCACAGCGCCGGACCTTGCGGGGGCAAGGCACAAGTTAAAATGATATATTTGCTTTGGTTCGTCAATAGATGAAAATAAGGGCACGTTCACCAAAATCCTTTTTCCTACATTTGGATTTCTGAGGTTTTTCTCTCTTCCTATGCTTTTATAATGAGGACACATAATCAGAAACCAGGCGATTCGCAGGCCGCCAGTATCAGTTTCCCTAAACTGTGGGACTGGAACAGAAACTAACTCTCGTTGTCTGAAGTCAGGGCAGCAGATGCCTCCTCTGAGAGGGGATGAGCGGAGCCTGGGCTTCTCCTGCACACCCCTCACCTAACCCTGCTCCCCTGCTCAGCCGGCCCCGGCTCTTCCTCATGCTTGTCTGGGTGCACGGCCTGCTTTTGCAAGGCTGCCGTCACAGGGCTGTGGGTCCTCCACAATCTTTGTTATTTTATTTCATCCATAAAGACCCTGGTTTTTTATACAGCAAAGCTCTAGACACAGGCAGCTGGGATTTCAGCATGGTTTTGGGGAACACAATCCAACCTTCAACTGCAAAGAGCATTAGCTCTGTAAGAAGGACGGGAGGGCCAAAGCGTGCGTCTTTTAAATTAGGCATTTGCACCAGTCAGCAATCAAGTGCCCTCTGGCCTCTGCTCCTCAATCATTGTGGCTTCCCACTTCCGCTGTTGTTAAATGGACAGAGAGAGGACAAACTGGTCCTTCACACTCAGGCACTTTAGTAGAAATCTCACTGCTAAATGTTTTTATTTTTCCCACGCTGATTCTCCTGCTTTGCTCTCTTTAATACGAAACATTTAACCAACAACCTTTCTTCATTGATATTCCAGATTTGTTTTTAATTCATGGCATACAATTATCATACTAAATTATCAAAAGTTAAACATAGCAGCATAAGCAAAGACTCATAATTGAATAAGAAAAGACCCACCGCAGCATTTTGTAGCGTCAGTCATCGTACTAATTACAAACATACTGCTGCTCTCCTGAACCCTGCTCTCCGCCTTAGAGCTATCTCAGCTCTGGCTTCGACTTTCCCTCCAGGACCACGTTTCAAAGCTATTATCCCACAGCTGCAGTGGCAATGCCTCTCGACACTCGCATCCTCTGCTTTTCTTCTTTATATTTAATTTTCTCTCCAATTTGACTCTGCAGTTCTGTCAACCCTTTACCCCTCAAACTACCTTCATGCCCCGATTTAAACTAGAGTTCCAAAACAAAAATCCCTAGACGTAAATGTTCTGAAAAGGGCTCCTTCTCAGACACTGCCTGGTGCCCCACTGTGGACAGGGGTGCAGGCGAGGAACCCCACCTCTGTGAAGGACGGGGAACGGCCTGCTGCCCTGCACCGCGGCCTCCGTGGAGCGGGAGGGAGCCTTCTGCTCGGACCGTTCAAGGGTCAGCGTGTGAAACCCGCTCTCGGAGCCAGCTCCGGAAGTACAGTCAACTAGCCACACAGGTTAAAACGCAGGGGCCTGGGGAGTGGAGCTGAGTCTGTGGGCTCGCTCGCCCCATCCGCTGGCCACTGCTCACCCAATGGATTACACGTATTTGAAGCAATCGGCCTGTCGTCTTTTCTCCTCTATCCTCCCTCCCAAGAAACTTCAGACTATGAAAACACTTCGGTGGATGAGATGCGGATGCGCTTCTCCACTGGCAGCCGCTTGGAGAGAGCCAGGGAATCCCAGCGTACGCTGGTCGCAGGTACCACGCGCTGCTCCTCTCCGCCCTGCACCTGGCCCCTGCACTGCTCTAACGGTGTGCACAGTGCCTAGCGGCATAAGCTAAGCATGTGTGCGCCCAGAGCCAGGAGTGTACACTCACCCCGAGGCCGCGCAGGGCGGTGTGAGTAGGCCGCGCTCTAAGGCTGCAGGCTCTTTCCGTGTAGATGCGATCAGGTCCGCACCCTGGGCTCCTTCACATGCAAGTTTGCTTGTGAACCAAAGCGTGGATTCAAAATAAGACCTCAGCTCAGAAAAACCCAGAAAGCGGCCGGAACATTGGGATACGTGTGTCCAAAGGGAGGGGGAGTATTTTGAGGGAGATGAATAGTAATGTGTCTTCTACTTCAATTTTTAAAATTTAAACATGTCACTCATCAACCACTGCACTGGGATTTGGAAAAGCGAATCTCGCCTCTCCAGAGCTTGCCTTCCTGCTCGTCAGGCAGAACACTGAGGCAAAGGATGAATGCTTGGAGCAGCGTGGCCAGAGCATCTGTCTTCCCACTCACAGAGATGCTGCGGTCAGCGCCAGGCATCGAGACGGAGTGAACGCAGGGCCTGTCCCAGATCACCAAGCAACCTCTAGAGGAGGAAACACATTGCGGTGACGAGTGAGCAGAGGGGAGGCTGGAGAGGCCGCGCTCTGCGAGTGACCCCTGGGCGAGCCTCTGCCTTGACCTGCGTTTTACAGGTAGAAGTATGAGGAGCGTGATGCTGTGCAGCCACCTATGTCCCAGTGCAGCCCCTCGCACCCCTGTCCCTGCTAGAGGAATGCGGGGCTGGGCGGAGGAGTCGCCTCCTCTCACTCTAGGATACCAAGTGTCACCTGTGCTGCCCACGGAAGTTGTGTCCTAACGTCTCTTTGTGGCTTGGGTCTGAGAATGGAAAGTGGTTTTGCCTAATCGGTATTCTGAAAGTCTAATTAGAAGTTTTATCTCATCTAATCCAATCGTTTAAACCCTAATGAGAATGGAAATGCTGTATTTGTGTGTACTGAGGGCTTGGCATCTCTGCGGGGACATTCTTCAGTCAGAGTCAAATGTGCCTCTCCTGCGGCACTGCTTTAACACCCCTGCCCTATCATGCAGCGTGCCATTACACTGGCACTTGGGACCACTTTCTCCGTGAGCGTCTCCGGCCTTCTCCACACTTTCAGGCTCACAATTTCCTGAAACAGAAAGACACAAGAGGAGACTCAAGTCCTACCTGGAACCTGGTTTCAGAGTGACCTGCTCTGGAGACCCTGGCATGAGAAGACTCAGCTGCACCCCTTGAGAAGTCACCCGCAAGTGCCCCCTGACAGGAACCACAGCCTGGGGGTGGTTCTTTTCCAAAAGTTCCTCCCACCCTGTTGCTCCCCGGAATGCAGCAAGCTTGCTCTGACTTAGGAAGAGATGACTTCCTGGTACTGCTCAGTATGCTGCAATATGTCCTCAAAGCCCCACGGACAGACTCTGGTCCTGGGAGTTGAACCCAGAGCCTTCAAAAGCAGCTACATCTCCAACCATTTTATGATATTTTTAGCATTGAGACAAAGCTCTCATCAAGTTGCCAAATTGCTTAAACTGGGCTCAGACGTAGATCCTCCTGTCGAGCCTCTCATAATGCTGGGATTATCAACATACACCATCATGCCCAGCCTCAAGCTTTGTATCTGTCTATCCGTCTGTCTGTCTGTCTGTCTGTCTGTCTGTAATCGCCCATCTATCTGCCTCTCTGGCTTTGTTCTTTCTCCCTCTTTCTCTCTGTCTCTGGCCACATCCTCCTCCAGCCCCACAACCTTGAGGAAGATGCTGTCACATTGGAGTCGCACACTTTCCAACCCTCCAGCAGCCCTGCCACTCTGGTGAGAGCCCCTGCTCCCCAGGGAGGACAGTCCCCTGCCTGACCTGAGACTGACTGATGTCTCTGGGGCAGTGTAACCCATGCCGCCAGTTGAGGAAATTACCAGCTGAGCACTTCCTAATTCAAGATGTTAAACTAATGAAATTGTAACTCAGTATTCTGAAATCATTGCCACCTGTATTTTAACCAATGGACCAATAGTATTTTACCTTTACTTTCCTTCTTTCTTTCTTTCTTTCTTTCTTTCTTTCTTTCCTTCTTTCTTTCTTTTTAAGACAGGATCTCACTACTGTAGTTCAGGCTGGCCCTGAGCTCAGCCTTGAACTCACAGCAATCCTCCTGCCTTTGCTTCCCAAGTGCTGGGATGACAGGCATGAGCCACCACGCCCGGCACTGTGGTATGTGGTACTGGTTGCTGGTGGGCGTAATCTCCACACCTGGCGTTGTTGTGTGTGGTTACTAAGGATCAAACCCAGGCCCTTGTGCTTGCAAGGAAGGCACTGGAATCACTGAGCTAAATCCCCTGCCCAGACCTTTACCTTCTTTACACAAAGAAAGAATATGACAAGCAAATCTTATAGTTTCTCCAATAATAAAATATTTTCATTGGAAATCCAATTGGACCATGCCAACCAATCATTCAAGTAGAATGCCACAAAATAATATTCAGTTTTTAGTACCTTAAAGTCATATGGTGTAAAATGTGGGCTCCACAACCCTGAGGATCCCCCAGCCTCAGTGTGGCACAGAAATCCCGTTCTGGCTCTGCGGAGCAGAGCAGAGGTGCCCACTCTGTAATGCCACTCAGCCGTCTGCTCTGCCACTGCTCCTCCAGTCTCTCCAAGCTCTGGGTCACTCTGCCCTCACATAGTGAATAAGCTGGAACGTTGCCAGGCAACCCTGCCACCCACTAGCTGCCAGTGCTCCTCATACCCTCTCATATGCAGGGCTCCCACTCACCCGAGGGAGAAAGCTGCGAAGGTTTTCATTCTCAAAGACATGCACAGAGGTCCCTGAGCGGAAGGAAAGGCTCGCACTCAGACACCAGTGGTGAGCGGCTGGGGACAGCTTCACACTTCGAAGGGAATCTTAGCACAGTGACTGGCACGCTCCGCCCTGGACTTCCGAAAGGTGTGCTATGGCAAGTTTCCACTGACTCACCGGTCTAGATCTGTGAGCTCCTTCCCAACTAGGTTTTCAAACTAAGTTGGATCCAGGAGGCAACTCCTTCATCTCTTCCTTTCATCCTTCCTGCCCAGGCCCCCGGGATCTCCATAGCCTATCCTCCCTCTTGTTGTCAGGGGACCTCTAGATTATGACTAAATTTTAAAGTCAAGAAGATTCCTTAGAACCTACACACACGAGATGTAAGGAGATATCCATAACACAGCAAGGCCAACACTGTTAGAGTGTTGTCTAAGTAATTAATTACACATACAATAACTCTGCACGGATTCCACATCCACAGTCCTGGCATCATTGTTCCTGGTGACCAGGACTTGGCTTTCCATACCTCACACTCCATGAATCTCTACCACCATGTGAGCCCCAGCAAGGGCCCAGGCTCTCCTAGACATTCACACTGTTCCCCGGAGGCTGGGGCCTTCCTCCAGAGAGCTCAGCAAGGATTGGGGATTTAAACAGCCACCATTACAATGATCTGTGGACTGGCGCTTGGGCAGAGCTCAGCTGAGCACCTGTCTCCACAGGACAGCTCAGCTCACCATGGCACCTACCGATAACCAGGCTGCCCAGTTCACCCACCAGTCTGGGGCTGGGTGAGAATGCGGGACCCCCGGAGCTGCTCAGAGGGACCGAACCAGAGTCTAGCTCACTCACTGTCCTTTGCTCATCACTATCATAACCGCGAAAGTAGTGGAATTTCGGAGCTGCCTTCATGGACACAAAGAGGAAACTGCGAAGGTGCAGAAACTGAACAGGTTCGTCTGCTCACTTGTCTGTCTGTTGGGCTGGGTGTGAAACTCAAGGCACACCTGTTCAGGGCAAACACTCGCGCGGGCACATCGCAGCCCAGGGGCGCCCACTGCCAGCTCCACCCAGGACTGGGAGTTGGGGGGTAAAACAAATCCATGTCAGAAGGGAAGTGAGCAGTTCCATGCAGCAGCATCTTTAACACTTGGCAACCAATCCTCCCGTGCCCTGGTTGGCAGGGAGATAGTACCTGGAGCTGACAGTAAGTAGGTCACGTACATTCAGGTGACTTAAATCATCGTCAGTACCGGACATGCACATGAAGAACTGGCCGGGCATTAGCTTGGAGGATCCTAAGATAGCTCAGAAAGTTCTCAGTCTTGAGGGGGAAAAGAACACATGAGCTGCATGAGAAATGAGAGATTAACCTAATGCACAGAAAGGGGGCAAGTAAAATCGATATTTCACTACAGAACATCTGTGTTCTGCTACAGTGTTGAGCTTGTGAATGAGAAACACATATGGAGGGTTTCACTCCAGGGGACACCCCCACAAGGGCCAGTCATTGTGGGCAACACCTCAACATGAGACCAAAACACCAGAGCAACAAACATAAGATGGAATGTTCATTTGGTGTCTGTGGTGACAACTTAATAAAGTAAACTTTATTTATTAGGATAAACAGCAATTGCTTATATTTTATAAATTTATAAAGCATCTGCATTTGTTATGAAATACTATAAAATTCTACCATGTAGATAGTGAGTCTCCTACAGCACTGGGCCGAAAGGGACTCATCTGGATCCCTTCTGTCAGAATCGGTCCTCCTGTAAAGACTGTCGAACACTGGATCCAGCAGCCCGCGTGCCGTTTGTTGATCAGTCCTGTTCGCAGCCCTGTGGTGGCTCCCTGTGGGTCTGGCACATGGCCCCTCTCAACATGCCCTGGTCTCTTCCTCTCACAGAATGTCTGTCTCCCCTTTTTAAATTTTGCTCTTTAAGTTCTTCATATTTTAGGAGACTGAACAGCAGAGACCGGAAATCTATGGGGAGGCAGGGGCACAAGGCCCAGTCCATACTCTGCCTCACATGACCAGTAAATACCTAGTGCTTTTCTGAGAAAGATCCCAGTAAACTCCAGGAGACACGAGTCCTCTCTGGGTGAGGAGTCCATGGTCTGCCTTGTCTGTGGAGCACAGAGCCCACCAGCAGACAGGTGAGAGGTCTGACCTGAACCACTGGCCATGACAGCGTGGGTCAGGAGTCCTGAGGAACAACGGCAGGGACACCATGCAGCGATGCTGGGGCACTGGCTCCTTCAGCGGTCGAGATCATGCCACCCCCAGCACACTGTGTGCCAGCTGGCAATCAGCTGGAGACCAAAGAAAGCCCCAGACTCACAAGTCCACCAGCCAAGGGTACCAATTCTGAAAAGGCAATGTCCAGCTTGGGAAGAGAGAGACTAGCCCTTCCTCCCATCTTGCTCGGGGCCCCTGTAGGGTGAGAAGGCCACTGAGGCAAGGTATGGCCACCTTGGCTCTGCCCACCCGATCTCCCAGAAACACCTCACAGACGCATAGGCCGTGACCTTCCCGGACGTCCCTGCCCAGTTGCATACTCACACTCCTAGCACTGCAGGCATGCAGACGCTGAGGGAGGGGGGCAGAAAGGGGGACAGGAGCGTGCCAGAGGAGTGCAGCATGTGGGCGTTACTAGCAATGGTCTTTCCCTGCTATTTCTTTGCACCTGCGCCTCACACATCTGCTGTGTTCGTGGTCATGCCTCACCTGTACCTCGCTCAGGGCAGGCTCGCCACCCTTCCGGATGGACCATTTCAGCCACTGCTCTTTCTAAAGCAGCTGAACACTTTGCATTTGTCTAATTAGGGCACTACAAATAAAATGTCTGAGCGATGGGAAGATCAGCATGTTATGTTTTTAATATAAACTAATGTTCAGCATGGTGCACGCTGCTACATGCATAGATATTTCATGTGTTTTATGGCTTAGGAATCTTATTTTGACGAATACACCACATGCAGCGTCCACTCCTCAGGACAGGGGCCCAAGGGCACCTTTTCCCTCTGGCTCTCGTGAGTGATGCTGCTGTGAATGTCCACGCATGGGTTTTGTATGAACTTGTGTCCTTGGTGATCCTGGGTACATGTCTGGGGGGACAGCTGTGCCCCATGAAGCTCCAGACCTGGGGGAGCTTCCTCACCCATTCTCATTCTATCATCACTCATGACTTAATTTTTAATAGCAGTTACCACAGCCCCCACCACGTGAGACAGCTTGTCATTTCATTTCCCTCATCTCTGGGAAACTGAGCCGTCTCCGTCGTGCGCCGCTCACTCGAATAGGTCCTATGGAGAAACCTGCTCTAATCTCTTTTAATTATACTTCTTCCTTCTTAATTATTGAGTACAATAAGGTTTTTTTCTTTTCATATTTGAAGCAATAGAATGCTGCGAGGTGTGTGTATTAAATATTTTCTCCTATCCCATGAGTTATGTATTAATTTTTGTAGTGTTGTTTGATACAGAAGTTTCCTTTGGATGGGGATCAATCCTTTTTTTCTATTGTTTTATTGTGCATGTTTGCACTGGCAGATTTAGCGAAACATTGTCTCAGCCAGCTTCATAAAGATCTATCCTTTGATTTTCTTCTCAGAATTTGTTTTGCCATTTATGCTTAAGCTTGATTCTTTTTTAATTGATTTTATTGGTACATTTTTTACATGCAGGGTGATCACATTTAACATTGAGAACTTGTACTTGCGTGTGACACATTTTTTACATTCTCCTGCCCTCCCTAAAACCCCCACCCCCATATACATAAGTTTTGCTTCCTTTTTTTTAACTATCAATTTTTTCTTTCCCTTTTTTACTTTCCCTTACCCACCTTCCCCTTTCCCCTGTGACCTTTTATTCCCAAATGTAATGCTGTATGTTATAAACACATTTCTGGTTAGCTCTGAATTTTGGTATATGGTCACAGATGTAACTCCTGAGGTTAAAGGTATTAGAAAATACGCAAAATTTTAATTCATTTTGATTGAATGTGTTGCTCTGTGGCAACGGGAGCTGGAAAGTGGGGTTGATTTTGCTCCTGGGTGTCCAGAGGTTCTGAGCATCTGGAAAGCTGCCTCGTCTCCTTCACTGAAGGGACACATGCACACTCACACCCTCATTTATACTGACGTACACAGTCACATGCATCCACACACTCACTCACACTCACACGCACAGCCTGTCTTGGATGCGCAGTTTGTGCCAGGATCCTCAGTTCTATCACTGCTCTCTCCCTGACTACAGCGTACACTTAGTTCTCAAGTCAGCGAATCTTCCAAAGTTGCTTTTCCAGTTTCCTTGCAATGCATCCACTTACATGTGAGTATTAGGGTAGCATAAGCCTGTTTTTGTAAAAAAAAAAAAAAAAAAAGCAGTTGGCATGTTGCTAGGAATGTCACTGCATATGACAGATAACTCCTGTCTGAATTTGCTCTTCCTTGCTAGATTTCTTTTAGCTTCTGTAGGTACCATGAAATTTTATATGGGGGATGTATCATTCTTCATGTAAAAAAAAGACATGTTGGTGTTTATATAAATTATCTGAGTGTGGAAAGCAGTTTGGAGAAAAGGCTGTACCTGAACACTATGCAGACTTCCACCTTTCAACACCAGACGTTTCCTTCCTCTTGGGGTTTTAGAATTTCTATCAATAACGGTTTATACATATGCATATACATAGTATATTTCTTTACTAAGTTTATTCATGTCATACTTTATAATTATTACTTTTAATTTGTTTTAAATTTTTTAAATTTTCATGGAACTACAATGAAAATTTTTACATTGATAACTACATCCATTGGTGCTAGTGAACCTGTAGTTTACTAAATTCATGCATTCAATGTAATAGATATTTTTGCAGAATTCCTTAGAATTTTACCCAGATGAAATTGCATCGTTTTACCTCATGCTTTTAAGTTTTAAGTCATTTTCTTGCCCATTTGCCTTCACCATAGTATCCAGTGTACTAATGAACAGAAGCAGCAAGATCAGACATCTTCGCCTTCCTCCTGAGCAACCATCCTGACTTCTAAGAATGGTATGAAAGGTTCTGTTGTATGAAGGATGTGGAGGAATGAAAACTCACTACCAGCCCAGGAGAGCTCTGGCATTCTTCCAGCCCCCGAGATCCATCACGCAACCCTGCAGAGGTAAAATAGCCCCAGCTTCTGCTCCTAAGTTCAACTCCCAGGCATCCACCCTGAGAGCCCTTCATGAGAGTGATGTGGACAAGGACATCCTTGCCGCCAGTATCTCCCACAGATCAAAACAGAAACTACCCAAACATCAGATGAAACAAGATCAGAACATTAATTGGTATGTATTTATGTAAAAGCTTATATTCAGCAACAAAAACAACAACAAAAATACAGCTACCCAGAATAGCAAGATAGGGTTTGCACTAAATTTTTGAAAACACTATTGTACTATAATTCATATGGCATGAGTTCATCAATATGCAAGCTTACGACAGGTGAGATTAAGTTCTATATATTTTAGGATGAACACCGAGGTAGCAAAGATATCACAAGAAGGAAAAAGGTCCTGTCTGAAATTCGGGCGATGATCAGATATTGGAGTGGAGAGATCAGAAACACACATTACTTTTGTTTATGCTGGTGTTTATAATATTCATTATGCTTACCTGTAGATGCGCTTCCCCAATGGGTTATATTTCACAACATTTTTAGTTTAATTATTTGCTTTCCCATCAAGGTAGGGGCTTCTATTTTTTCCTATGTTTTAGCCGTTAGTTAGAGAATCTTAAATTACTTCCACTTCTAGTCAACATGCTTCATCAGCCTCACTGAAGCCTCCATCACTGCAGACAACAGAGAGATGCTAGTGTCCCTCCAGGTGCACAGTGCGGGGAGGAGAGCAGGTGGGACGCAAGCAGCCCCGCTTCTGGCTGTGCCCAAGCAGTTAGGGACAATGGCAGCCACTGACAGAACACAGACTGATGGGAGCTCTCACTTGCCTCTGTTTCTAAAATTACCTTCTAACTTTTCATTGAGCACTAATGATAGTATTTGTCTTCTGTTAAGAGAGATTTGCTTTTGAACTCTTAAGTTTTAAATCAGTTTAGGTAAACAAAAATTTCCATTACCTGAATGATGTACAATCCAGCTTTCCAAAAGGCAAGTAAGCCACTCAGTGGCTGCCGTCGGACTCTGGCAGTAGTTCAGCCGTCCTCCGACCTTTACCTGAGGGGCCTGTGGATCAGCACGGTGCTAAGTGTGCTGCAACATGGACGCAAAATGCTCTGCCACTTCTGCAACAAAACACAGGACTTGACACCATATTTCATATCTATCTCTGATGCTTTGGGGGGTCTGACATGCTCGCTAAAGAGAGGAAAAGGAGGGAAATAAGGAAGGGGAAGAAAGACGAGAATAAAAGAGGAAGAATAAAGAGAAAGAGAGCACAGAGGAAGTAGTGCAAGCAGAAAGTCTTTGTAAACCCATTCTGTGCATGTTGTGTATGCAGTTCCAAGTCACGCTGAGCAGTACTCCGATTCTGGAGAGCGACGAAGCCCAGAGTCTGCCTGCTTCGCAGTCTGAGTCTCCCTCTAGACAGGACTCATCCCTGGTGGCCTGAGGGACGCGACTTTCTGCAGCCGTGACTGAGCCCAGACCCTGCTGTGCACCTTATGGAGGTGCCTCGGACCTTCCTTCCTGCTCTCGTCACGCCACGCGCAGAGCTCCCAGAGACAGTGGCGTGGCCTCGGGACTCACCTCACTGGCCCTCCTGCCCGGGGCTGGGCCTCTCCCCCGTCATTTCACAGACTGTCCCTCCCTGAGTCGTCACAGGCAGTGGTGTCCGGGTTCCAAGGCTGGTTCCCTTGTTCAGAGGGTCCAACACCTGGGCGTCTGGCTCGTGCCCACAGCCAGCCGCACTGGACCTCTGCACTCAATCTCGCCCCTCCCTGCCCTTCAGCATGGCTGTGGCTGTCCAGGCCTCGCTGCCCAGGATGCATTAGGACCTGGTGGGCAGGTCCCCGGGAGATGAACTAGGAAGGGTGGACGCTGGCCGCGGAGCAAGCTGGGCCCTGATCTCTGCCCCTGTCCCCCCGGCCTGTCTCCCTCCAGCTCCCACTGACTGCTGCCTTCCGCCCTTTCAGCAGTGTCGTCCCGGCTCGCACTCCGCCAGACTCTGCCCCACCACGTGGGGGCCACCACTCTTCTTACATTTCACTTGCTGCCTTTCTCCCTCACGCTCTGACACCACGGCCACCCGGCCATCCTCCCTGTGTGCCCGCACCCAGAGCCTCTCCTGAGGCCTGCACCTGAGCCACACAGCAGCCCGCCTGCCCGGCGTCCTCTCCCCTGGCCCTTCTGCTCCTGCTCTGGGCCCACCAACACCCCTGCCCGGGCCTCCGGGTCTGGTTCAGATGTCTCACCACACTTTCCATCACGGGTGGGACACGCACATTTACATGGAGTTGCACACGCACCCCCTCCAGCAGGGACGTTCTGAGCCACCACTGCTGGTCTCTGGCCCCGGTGAGATGCTGAGCAGTGGTGCCTGGTGTACGTCCTGAGGCACTCGCAGCTGAATGTTCAGGATCTCCTACTTGGCTTGTGTGGCCCGAACCTATGCCTCACCCCAGCAGCATCATGAGAAGCACACACTCTCCCCTTCCTCACTTGCCATGTTGGGATGTGACTGGCTGCCTGGCGTGTTGCAGAGGTCCACATGACTTGTCTGTAGCAGGTGTAAAGATGGCAGCCATGACAGATGTGTGGTGACAGTTCACGGACTGGCTCGCACACCTCCTGAGTGTGCCCACACCCACACACAGGGCCAGACCCGCTTTTCTCAGCTAAAATTGCTTGCTGCACCTGCACTTTTTCATTTCTTTCCAAAAAGTAACCAGCTTCACTTGTAGATTATTAGACCAAAAGTAGTTTATTATCTGATATGTCTGGCAGTTTGCTTCAGAAAAGCAATGTGCTGTCCAGCTAAAGGTGGACAGAAACAGTGCCCAACTCAGAAGAAGCTGGACACAGGTGGGTCTTGCTCCTGGCAACTGCACTGCGCCGATGTTCAGGTGGACGCTGACCCACAGCCTCATGGTATGAAGCAGTGTGGACACCACGATTCCATCCTGAGCATCATGACTTTCTCATTTCAGTCAGTGGCCTAAACAACCCGCTGCCCCTCTGACTGCTGTGCACGTCAGAGGACGGGGCTCAAGGAGTGCCATCTATGATGCAGCCCTGGTCTGGTCATGACTGGTGACCCATCACTGTCTCCCTGTCTGACCAGAGCGCAGCTCCTGAGGACACAGCCCTCCAGGTCATTCTTGGAAACGATGCTTGGAACAACCGGTACAAAGTCCAATTTGTACTGTGAGGCTTTAAGGGTGAGGACTCCGCCACAGACCAGACAGCCTGCTCATCATGAGCATTCCTGAGGGGCCCAGGGGAAGGACGGGCGCTAAGCTCTCTTCTCCCAGTCCATGAAACAGAGTCCGGTACGTGACACTTTTCTCGAGTTACCCTTGAATGTTTAAGAGGCTCATCCGAGGAGAGATCACCAGTTATAGCCCAAGAGGGAGAGCCCTCTTGCCCCGAGATTAAAACTGGTGACAGAAACAATGTGACAAAGAACCACTCGGTGGCTTTTCTGGATCACAGCATATTTCCTTCCAAAGCACCTGTGTGATGATCCACCCTCAGGAGGCAGCGCTGCGCCTGTGGGACCTCACTGGGCTGCAGTGGAGCCAGGACCCTGGTACCAGGAGTAAGGGAGGGAGACCACACTTCCCCGTGGGGTCAGGCCTGTGTACATATTTAATTTCAGTTCCCTAGCCTTTGTGATCCAAACCAAGAAATTCTATTTTTATCTTAAGCCTGTGGAATATTTACAAAAACACTCAGAAATTACCTGAGAAAATCGTCCTGGTCCTGGTCCCTTATGCAGAGGAAGAATTAAACTAGGTGGAGTGGAAGTAAAAAGAGGACCTAGGTGAGCCTGGCACTAACTCTAGGGGGGCAGGGACCTGGAGGGCTGTGGTATTTCCCAGTTGTATCTGAGGGTATCGAGGGCAGGACTCGAGTCAGTCTTGAAAAGCAGATAAGCAGAGGCCGCTGTCCAGCATTCGGCAAAAGCCGCTGCGCTGCCAGTGTGGCATTTCCAGGCTGGGGAGGCTGCGGCCGGGGCATGGGGACTGCGGCCGGCCTTGCACTCCGAGTGTGAGAGAGAGATGAACAAGAGATGTCAGATCTCAGCCTCGCAGACTCGAAAACACACACATGGCATTTGAAATTATTAAAGCAGGAGAGGAGAAGAGGACTCTGAACAGGTCCCCGGGAGCCTGGTAGCATTTAATTACTGGACTCTGGCAGGAGCCGTGGAGGAGGAACTGCAACCAGAAATCCGGCCCCCACAGTGCAGAGCCGGGCCGCCTGCTGGTGTGGCCTCCCCGGAGCGGGGCCGCCTGCTGGTGTGACTTCTCCAGAGCAGGGCTGCCGCTGCCAGGTTGCAGTGGGCAGAGCGCAGCAGGAGGAGGGGAGTAGACTCTGCAGGTCACTCTCTCTGCTCGGTTTGTAAAGCAAACCAAGGCAGCCTCTGGAAGGACCCAGGCATAGTGTGGGGTGCGGAGGGCAATGGGTGATGGCCCAGTGCTGGAGGGGCTTAGCTGGGACCAAGAGGGGAGCAGGAGAGAAGAGGGGACTGAGCACCCTGGGGGGCATCTGTGAGAGGGAGCAGTGGACATGGGACACAGGGAGGGTGAGAGGCCAACGGACCCTGAGGACTCGCAGTGAGCTCGGGAGAAACATGCAGTGAGCAGGCAGGAGGACCTGCCCGAAGCCGGCCTGAGCAGCAGGTCCTGGATCTGCAGGGAGAGGTGATGGGCCACAGGATGTGCAAGCCGGAGGTGCTGCTCGTGGGAAACAGGGCACAGAGCCCGGCATCCCGCAGGGAGCTGAGCCCGCATGCCCGGGGGTGGATCCACCCGGAAATCCAGTGCCTGAGCTGGCAGGTCCCCACCAAAATAAGCAGAGACCAGTGGAGAAGAGTGTCGCCTCCCCCTGGACAGCCACACTGCCGCCTGCTGCCCACACCCATGCCAGTGTCCCCTGTTCCTCAGTGACACAGGCTGCTCTCCTGGTAAAGCTGCCTCACTCTCAGAGTCCTTGTTTCTTCAGCTCCTCATTTACCTGATGAACAGACATTCCTCCCTCTGCTGTCTCTGCCCTGCTCCCACCACACTGCGGACCCTGCAGGCCCAGAACGACTGGCTGCACAGCTAGCAGTTTCTGAGCCCCGTCTGCATGGAAACACATGAGATGGAGGAAGCACAGCCATTAAATACTTCTCGAGCAATAAGCTTGTTAATTTCTAGAAAGATTTAGCCTTGTTTTATGAGCCTTGAGACTCAGCAGCAGAGTCTACAACATTGAGTGGCCGGCTGCATCAGGAGGTCTTACAGGGGACGAGCCCAGTGCTTTCTGGCCAGGCTGAGCTCACTGTCAATGGCCTTCTGTCCAGTGTCCCAGCCTGTGACATGCTTCCCAGTGGGCAGGTGAGACGTGAGGTTAGCATGGACCATGTGAACTCATGAACACGGAACTGAGACACTCGGTGCACTTTGCCCCATAATGTCCAGAATCATTTTATTAAAGATGAAGTTTTCCATGTTGGACATGTGTTCTGAGGATAATGAAGTATATGAGAAAGACATTGGAAGAAAAAGGAAGAAATGTCTGTCCTCCAGCACAGCAGGGCCAGGAGGAGGCACCCAGGCATGGATCGGCCACAGTGGGCAGGAGGCAGCACTCATGCTGGGTGATAGGAGACTGTGCTGGGTCAAGGGATGACTTGTGATCACCAGGAGCACGGCCAGATGCACGCTGGGGCCAGACAGCTGTGTTGGAGGAAGGCTTGTGCTGTGCGGCAAGAGCGTATGTGTGTGTGCGTGTGTGTGTGTGTGTGTGTGTGTGTGTGTGTGTGTGAGACTGTGTGTGTGTGTGTGCGCGCGCGCGTGTGTGCCACCACCCTGCGCACCTGCAGAGTTCTTCTTTCTTTCTGGAAGTGATAGGGCCATTTCTGGTAACTAGTATTTTCAAGAATTGGAGTTAATGAAGAAAAACAAGAAAGACACTAAAAATGATTGCAATTCATTTATATAAAATTTACCAAAAATTATTGATTAGTTACTACAGTCACATCCTGGGATGCCTCTCCACTCACATATTTTTCATTCATTTTACTATCTGTAAAATTTTACTTTTAAGATCTTTGCTGGGGACATTACTGTAAATTAGCAGTGATATGAGTAGGAAATTCACTTAAAACCAATGTAACCCAGTTAATACATTAACAGAAAAATCTTAGAGAATTTATGGAACTGGTCACTTATATAATAAGAAAATGTCACTTTCAGCCATTTTTTTAAAAGCATAAGGTAACACTTATCCTGGAAATCTGTGGAGAGATGGTCTGCTCTCCACAATCTGGATGGAAATGTAAATTGATATATGCTGTTAAAAGCATTTTGGCAATATCTAATAAAACATTAATACTATCTATTTTATAACTCGGTATTTCTGTGGGATAAATTTCTAAAAATATGTGCAGGGTATGCAGCACCATTTATATTAGAAATAATTCAAATAGTCATCAGACAGAGTTTAATAAAGAAGCATAAGTTGCAGAATGCTCTTCCAAGAAGTTGCTCTGCTGCACAGGGAGGAGATGTGAGCACCCCAGTGCCTTCACATTGACATCGGTTCAGGCAGAATTGCTGAACGGAAATAGCAAAGCGTGCACCGTGCATTGTTATGAGTCATTTCTGTAGAAAAGTATCGTATGCCCTTGTGAATATTTGAGCAAAGTTAAAGGTAAATTTAAAATGCTATACAATAATTGTTTCTTGAGTGCTCCCACACTTTAGGAGATCTTCACTTCTACATAATTAATATTTGAATTTTGGGATGCTTCTATTCAGAGGGCTTCAGACATTCAACCAGGAAAAATGTGCAGTAACATTATAACATAACAAGGATTGATGGCAAAATAGAGCAACCTCTAGTTTTTCTTTTCAAGTTTCATGGACACGCTGATCCTGACTGGCCTGTCCTCTCATGCCTGCCCATCTCATGGCTGTCCTCTCACCCAGAAACTGGGTGCTCAGCCGGACACCTCTGGGGCCCACCTGCCCTGCACAGCGCTGCCCTCCTGTAGGCTGGCAGACCCTCCCGACACTGGTGCGCACAGAGACCACTTCCGGCACGCCGGGGCCTCAGAGAACCCCAGGCCTGGGCAGAACTGAGCCAGATCTCAAGCCGGCACCTGCTCCATCTGTGCTCTGGGCTGAGCTCACAGACTGCTGTTGTGTTAGACGGCGCCACACCGGGAGGCCAGCACCCGCACTCACCCTCTTCCGGTGCCCACTCAGAAGCCCACTCAGGCCCTCAGTAGAGATTCTGGCGAGCTCGGGAGAGGGGGGACAAATGCTGGAAGTAGCTGCCTTCCCCCTCGCACTGGGCCGAACTGGAGGCCGGAGGCCTCACCTGCTTTTATTCCGCCTTCAAAAGCTTGGTGCATAATCACACCCTCCAGACACTCCTGGTGAACGGCGCCCAGACTGTGCCGCTGAGAGACCCTGGCCCTTCACAGGGGACTCTGTGGCTCCTGAAAGCACATGACCACAAATTTTCTGTCTGGGTTCTGACTAGTGACTTCGTGACTGATTTCCTGGCATGTCAATGTGTTCCCAGGTTTCCTGGAGGAGGCCTGTGTGTGATCTAGGACACGCCGCCCAAGAGACACATGTGCTTCTTAGGTGCACCTGAGAATCCATGTAAGCCTCCCTCAGGCCTCAGGAGCTGATTCCTGGCACCCATGTTCTCTGATCACAGCAAATTGACCCATTTCTGACCCATTAACAGCTTAGGCTTTGACATTAGAAAATACCTTCAACAATACCACAAAAGAAAGTAGAAGCAGAAATGATAGCAATGTATCAAAATCTATGAGACATATTAAAGTAGCTTTCAGAAGGAAACATATGACTTTACAGATTTCTTACTAAAAAACAAAAGAAGTTTTTACATTAATTGCCTAAGGTTCGCCCAGGAAGATATACAAAATGAACAGCATGCTATGCTAAATCAAAATTGAGCAATGTGGAATGAATAATAAAAATAATTACAGAAATCAGTGAAAAATGGAGACAGAAAAGCACTAAGAAAATGCATGATGAGGCTGACCTGGTTTTCTGCAAATGTCAATAAAAATGAAAAAGAAGACACAAATTACCAATATAGAATAAAAAGAAAATATACTGTTAATTATTCTGCAGATGCTAAAAGAGATGCTACAAAGAATCTATGCCAAAGACTTCGGCACCATATGTGATAAGTGTAATCTTGAATATTAAAAAGTAACCAAGGTGATTTAAAAATAAAAAAGATGACCCACTTGCCCTTCTCTGTTAAAAGAACTGGATCTGGAATTAACAATTAATAAAAACTTCCCACAGTAGCCACCCTAGATGCACAGGGTCTTACTTTGCATTTCCATGTGACATTTACAAATGGAAATGTAAGGCCGATTCTACAAAATCTCTGCAAAAATAAAAGAACACTGCTGAACTCACGGTTCATTGTACCTCAGCCTGCTACTGAGATGCAAAAAGAGACTCTTCCAGAAAAGACAGATAGGAGCCAAGGATCCAGGATTAAGGACAAAACCCTTACAATTCGGTGACAAAAAAAAAAAAAACAGTTAAAAATGAGCCAAGGATTTGAAGAATATTCATTGATATACAAGTCACAGATAAATCTAGAAGACATTCAGCATCAGTATTAATCAGAAAAGCACCATGGGATATGATGATTATAAAGACACTGTTCCAAAGGCCACAGGACGTGTGGGCAGGACGTTGCGGGGATGAGGACCAGAGAAGCCCATTTCGCACTCTCCAATGCTGCGTCCTGTGAATATGTGTCAGCTACTAGCCTAGATTTCATTCTGAAGCCAAGGTTGTTCCAAAGGTTAAGAGATTCTCGTGCAGTGGGACTTACTCAAGGGCTGAAAGACTGGAACACCTGAAAATCCCTGAGGGTAAAGCCGAATGTCAGCAACTGAGAAGACAAGTGAGAAGGCATTTGACAAAATCCAGCACCACTGAGTACAGAAACTCCTGGCACAGCTGGATAGAAGGCGACCGTGACACGTAACTCGCACTGCCCGCTGCAGCCAGCGAGACCGCAGGGGTCCAGCTTTTGTCGTGACAAGGACAGGCAGGATGGCGACCAGTGGCTCCATGCAGCGCGGGGCCGAGGTCCCGCCAGGCCCTGGCAGAGGGAGGGCAGAGCTGCTATAAATCACAGGGAGCACGACTGTGCAGAACAAATCCCCAGTTATCTACTAAAAATGCCAGATTTTGTAAGTGAATTTAGACATGTCACTGGAAAAAAATCAACCACCTTTCTGTACATTGTTAGCAATGAATATTTGGAAGTTAAAACAAAGTGAAATAAACCTTCACAAGCTTCAAATAATGACAAAATGTTTTACACTATAGGACTTAGGAGAAAAGGGTTGAAAGCTGGAGCTCTTGGAAAATAAGGCTCATTTTATAGATAGGGCTTATTTTATGCTCATGAATCAGACAATATGGTTAGAATTTCAATAATCCTCACACTCGTGTAGTAGCTGCAACACATTTCAAAGTGAAATCACTCTGGGCTTTGTGACTGAAAATTGCAACTTGAATGTAAAATCAGTATTGAAATTCAAATGGAATAAGGAAAAAGCAGATAATTTCAAAATGAGGGGAACAATGTAAAAGACGTTACCCTATTGAACTGAAGACCTACCAGTGAGGAGTACAGTGTGAGTATATGTGCATATACATGGCACATTTACTAATACTACATATGTATTTGATGATTAATACATATTCATATATCTCTTTATATCCCACACGAATATTACGGGGTCAATTTATGTAATACATGTATTTTTGATTAAAAACAGACAGTTTTATAAAAGCAGCTAAGAAGCATATGAAGAAGTGTTCAACATCACTAGTCATTCGAGGGATGCAGATGAAAACAACACTGAAATTTCATCTCACTCCACAAAGAATGGCTGCCATTTCAGAATTAGCCAGCAACAAATGTTGGCAAGACTGCAGAGAAGAAGGAACCCTCCTCCACTGTTGGTGGGACTGTGGACTTGTACAACCCCTGTGGAGATCAGTTTGGAGATTCCTCAAAACCTAAGATTGAAGGTCCCATTTGACCCGGCCATCGCTCTGCTAGGTATATACACACAAGAATTGATAGAGTCATATCACAGTGACATATGTGCACCCATGTTTATAGCAGCTCAGTTTGTGATTGCTAAATCTTGGAAACAACCCAAATGTCCATCTACTAGAGATTGGATAAAAAAAAAAGTTGTGGTTCTTCTACAGAATGGAGTATTACTCTGCCATAAAAAATGATAAGTTTGAAATGGACGTACCTTGAGGACATCCTCATAAGTGAAATAAATAGGCCACAGATAGGTAAATATCATATCTTTTCTCTGGTATGAGAAAATAAACATGTAAATGAGTTCTAGAATGAATGTTATATATTGTGAAACAGAAAATACTCAAAGCAAAATGGAGTGAAGGGGAAAAAATAGTGAGATTATAACAAAAAAGAAAGGAAACAAAGTTTATGTATATAGGGGGTGGGGGTGGGCAGGGTGGGTAGGGCTATGGGAAAAAATGAGAATTAAGTTATGTCTTATACTGGTCCAAATTCTCATTGTTGAGTGCAATCATGATGTGTATATGTAATGAACCAATAAAGATTTCAATTTTTAAAAAAAGACAATTTTACAAGGAAACCTTAGAACTCTCCAGTCTAGTTTTCATTACTGTAGTCAAGTACCGGAGGCAGGTAGCTTTACAAAATAGAGAAAGTAATTTATCTCCAGAATGATGCAGGCTTCGGCTGTGTCACTGCAGAACAGAGGGCCATGGTGGGAGGAGGGAAGAAGAGGAGGACGCCTCACAAAGTTGGACCCACAGTAACCCAGGCACCGCTTGTCAGAACTGCGGAGAGTCAGAAAGCTCAAGGGTGTGACGGCCAGGGCGTCAGGGCTGGCGTGGGTGTCTTCACCCCACACAGGGCGCATCAGCCCAGTTGCCCCCCCCCCAGGGAAGCAGCTGCGCCCTGTGGCCAGCAGGACTCTCCAGCTGACCCACGGTCTGCCTGAGTCACAGAGGCCCAGGTTCCCACGAGAGAAGCAGGGAGCGGGAGCGGGTGGGCACCTCACCCAGACAAGAAGCTACAGAGGAGCTGGCCTGGCTGGTGGAGCAGCGCCCGCGAGAGCTCACGGGCCACCTCCTCACATGCTCCACGAAGTGCTCGCCCCCCGGCCAGTGCCCAAACCCAGCGGCACACTTGCTACCGAAAGGTAGGATAGAGGGCCCCTCAGGAGAGGGGTGCCGCCCCTGCGGAGCTGCGGCCTCTGTGCCCTGGCAAGACAGTAGGGCACAGGGGGGACAGCAGACGGAACAAGTGGGCGACAGGCCACGTGCTGGAAAAGGCAACAACAGAGAGGGTAGTCAGCAACTAAGGTTTCTTAAGCTAATGTTTACTTTTTAAAAATTATACTAGACGACACATTGCCGTTAACCCCTCTCAAAATATTCTCCCTGACCCAGATATTCTTGCCCATCACTCCTGCCATCCTCTGCTGAGGCACCCCTCCCTGGAGCCCTCCCTCTCAAGTGTCTTCCTGAGCTGGGTCAGAAATGCAGCGCTGCTGCCGCTCAGTGACGCCCGACAGAAAGGGCTTGTAAAAGCAAGACGCCGTGTCCTCGTCCACCCTGCTGCGGATGGCACCACTCAGCTTCGAGCTCTTCCCCAAGGTCGAAGTGACCTTGACATGTCAGCGTGTTGAATGGGCTCAGAACGCTGAGGCAGCCACAGCAGTGCAGCTGAAGACTCACAAGTCTTTGGTTTGGATTGATCTGGTTGGGTTTGGTTTTGCCAGCCCGATGGCTCCATCTCCTCGTAAGCTTTTACTATATTTACCAGTTGAGTTCTCCTCTTATGCATTTGCTCTTGTTTAATCTCATGTTCTATTGGCATATTCAAAACTTTATGGATTAGAGTATTTCTCTAGATACCAACTGTATCCACTTGAAAAATAATTATGGCTTTCTGCTCACCAGTGCTAACAGCTTCAGTGTTCTAATGTGATACTGAATTGTTATAAATCATGATTTTCCTGGTCTCCTTCCTACCTTTTCATCTCCTCTATCCTGTTTCAATGTCATAGTCCACATAAAGAGTTTAAATCTGCTCTATTGCGGGTGCACGACACAGACGTAAATCCATAGCCTGAGCGTACCAGGCCCACTGGTGGGGGCAAGGGGTCCTCTGCCCCCCGAGACATAGCCCTGGCTTTAAACAAAAATGAAGCTGTCATCACGGGTAAATTTTAATTACTAGGCCTCTCACAGAGTACTTTGCTTATGAAAATAAAAAGCAAGTACAAATTATGAAGCTGTTTCTGGCTACAGAATGTAAGGTCTGCAAGGACACCAGCTATGAGCATTTTCTTTTTATTAGCTGACAAAATAGATAAAGAATAAATCAAGATTGTTTTATTTAATTTAGAAGAGTGATGTATTCATAACATTGTTCACAATTCAGGATGAAATGCTAATGTGGCTTAATTTAAATTATGTATCCAACTGCAAACATGTATAATGTGAAGATATTTGTGTCTGTCAAGAACTGTAAATAAAAGGGACGGAATCAAATGAGAAGAAGGAAATTGAGATCTCACCACGATAGTGGGCACAGCACCACAATGTGTCTCTCCCCTTGATGACTAAAGACAAATAACGCAGACACATTGTGTCTCCAGAATGCTGGCTCCTTTTTCCCCGATATTGTTAGATAAACTGGGTCATTTTCTGTATTCACACAGAGAACACAAAGATCAGGTGTACAACACAGAAGACTAAAATGCCAAGACATTATAACCCCTCTGGGAGCATAGCCCGAGAGAGAGAGACAGACGGACAGACAGACAGACAGAGAAAGACAGAGAGAGAAAGAAACAGCGAGAGGGGCAGAGAGAGAGAGAGACAGACTGGGGGCGGGGAGAGAAGAAGCCATCTGGTGCGACATCCTCTGAGGACGTACATCCCTCCTTCCCACCCTCAGCCCATGTGGCCATCATGGATCAGGAAAATCTCGATTTATATTACTTATTTTTTAATTCAAATCTTTATTGGTACCTTATATGTACACATTATAGTCACTTTGAGCATTGAGAATTGGGACCAGTATATGATATGACACAACTTGATTCTCACTTTTTCCCATTCCCCTCTCCACCCCACATACCCTTGCAAATCTCATTTTATTTAGGCCTCCTCTGATAAGACACAATCTCCAATCACAAGGCTGCACACATCACAGGTGAATGAGGCTGCAGCCCAGGCTCCATCTCTGTCCTTCTTGTATGGCAGAAAAGCTCTGTGGCTCTGCATCATCTGTCTGACACAATGCCGGGACTCAGGAGCTGGAGCTGGTTTTATCTCGGGGTGCCTGTTACAAGAGCGGGGCAGCGCAGTGGGCATGGAATCCACATGGCGCATTGCGAGCGCTGAATCTCGGCACTGGGTTGAGGGTGACTGCACCACGTGCCTACTCACAGGCGTTTGATTATTGCAGACAGCAGAACTGATATCAGAGGACGCTCCCAAGCCACGGGGCTAATCAGTGGCAAAGCCTCGTTCCATTCTCCTCCTTGGCATTGATCACAACAGTGACGCTCTCTGCAGTAGGAGCAGCAACAGCCACCACGATGTGAGGACAGCAGCCACCCAGGTCACACTGCACAGGGTTCAGTCACAGTTGCAGGACTCGAGGAGCAATGGGGGTGCTGGGTACCCACTCCAACCTCTGTGGCTTCCTCCTAGCCCCGCTTCCCGGCTCCTCTCCTGGACCTGCAGCCCTGTCACTGCTAACCACTGGGGGGCCGTGCGGCTCCAGGGCTCCGCCTTGGCTGCATCACTCAGATGGCACTGTTCACTCGACACTGAGAGCCAGGAGTGAAGGGCCTCACTCTGTCCCGACGGATCTCCCCAGAACTTAACATCTCTCATCTGTTTTTTTCTATAGAGAAAAATCTACTTCACTCTAGTGTGATTTTCCCCAGTAAACTAGAACAAGACTCACACAACATGGCTTTAAATTCAGAAATCTGGCTTTTGTCCCTTTCTTGATTGTTCCATGTTGCATCTATTGTCCAGAAATTCTCACTCTTTGGCAGATGCCTGATACCTGGTCTACAGGACTCAGCCTGTGCATTCATCTTAGGAGGCGCCTAGCAGGCCAAGAGGGGTGCTCTGTGTGGGACCCAGCAAGTCGAGCATGAAGCTCCCATATTTTATCTACAGTTCAATGATGGTTGAGCGCATCAGGAAAGAGGTGGCACTGTGTTCCGTGACCACACAGAGGAGACAGCGAAGTGCAGGAAGAACCCTGCTTGTGGGTCGGGTTTTTCCCGAAAGCCACTTCCCCCCAACAGCCTCAGGAGAGTCTCTCCCGCTCTGCTGGGTTTTCTTGGGTGGATTTGCCTGGAGTGAGGTTTTCTCTATGGCCACCCGCTTATAAGGACACTTTCTTCATTAAATTATGTGTTCCAAGAGACCAAGGAACTTTTCTTCTTTGATTTTTGTTCTGAAAGCCCAGGCCAGCTGCAGCAGAGATTTGCAGTGTCTTGCGGAGCAGCAGCTCAGACCTGAGTCACAGGAGTCCGGTGTGCGGACCGGAAGCCCTGCGCGTGTCATGTCATGTCATGTCATCCAGACAGAGACCACAGAGCTCAGGTGAGGCACGAAGGGAGGCCAACCTGCTCGTTCTGAAAGTGTTCTGTAAAGCCCAAATCAAAACTGGTGCACAGTTAAGTTTTCAAAATGTAAACACTTTTCAAATTCTAAGCAGGTATGAGCTACAGGATTCATCAAAGTTGTCTCATTTGTCAAATGTCAGCACCCGCAGCCCCGCAGACTTCTGCTCTCCCCTGGGGCTTTTCCTTGGATTCCTCTGGAGCAGGTGGGAGAGGAGGCTTGAAAACATGAGGATTTTCTCATTTGCCTTGAGCAATGCAAAACAGAATCATGCTACAAAACAAAACAAGTGAAACAAAACCATATGGGGAAGCTGTCAAAGGTGGAAAAACCGCGGTCCCCACGGAGATTCATGAGTGTGCGGCACAGCGTCAAAGCCAATAGGTGGCAGTCCAGAGGGGAAGGCTGCCCTGTCCCAGGCTGGCACCATCTGCACCACAGTCACCACCGCGGGGTGACTGACAGCTGGGGACAAAGATTCCGTGACTTTGCAGGCTGCCACAGGCACCAAGATGCCAGCAGCCGGCCAGGGTAGGTGGCGCCCCCAGGGTCCATCTCAGCCAGACCTGGTCCCCAGTCTGCGTGACTGGGTCCCCCCTGCAGTGTTCCCTCAGGGACTAGCACCTCTGCTGTGCCCTGAACCCCCTTTTCAGGCAGCCCTTGCTATAGGGGTGGTTAGGGGGATTCAGAGAGGGACTGTCTAGGGAACAGAGGCCAGAGATGAGCCAAACTCACTGTGCAGTCCATGGGGTGAGGAGCAAAACTCGACTGACAGGCATCACGCTATTGATCTGATTCATCCACTGTCTCAGTGACTATTTCTTAAATGGGTTTCAAAATCAGGCTTACGTACAGAAAAGTCTGAAATCTGTGCTTAACAATAAATAATATTCATCAGAAACTTTCCAACAGAACATGACACTGTATTATTGCTGAAAATATAAATTGCACCCTTACAGCATAATTACCACAGAAATAAAAATTTATATGAAATTCTCTTTGAACAAATAATCAATATATTTACTCAAGCATTTATTTATCAGGCATTAGCTAAAATCCTGCAATGTTTCTCCCTTTTTACTTACAGGGAAAAACCAGCTGGAGTCACCCCAGCTGCTCTCTGAGTCTCACTGAGCCTAGCGGAATCTGTCACAAAGGCCTTGGCGAGAGCACGGGGCGGCGCCAAGCCCCACCCAGACACAGCCAGCTGGGGGCAGCACACGTCCCTCAGTCTGTCCTGAGAGAACCCGGCACGGCCAGCGTGGGACCGACACCCCAGGGCGGCACACTCCGCTCGTAGAGGGGAGTGAGCCCCCACACAGGGTGGATTCTGCAAGCAGAGCACACGCCCACAGGACGCTGTCAGACACGTCGGCTGTCTGTGATCAGGACAGTGTCTCGTCCACACGCGGAGCTCGCAGCAATGCTTCTGTTTTTTTTGTTTTTTTTTTTTAATTGAAATCTTTGTTGGTACATTACATATACACATCATGATTGCACTCAGCAATGAGAATTTGGACCAGTATATGACACAACTTAATTCTCATTTTTTTCCCATAGCCTTACCCACCCCACCACCCCCACCCCCTATATACATAAACTTTGTTTCCTTTCTTTTTTGTTATAATCACATTATTTTTTCCCCTTCACCCTATTTTGCTTTGACTATTTTCTACTTCACAATATATAACATACAATTCTAGAACTCATTTACATCTTTATTTTCTCATACCAGAGAAAAGATGCAATATTTACCTATCTGTGACCTGTTTATTTCACTTATGAGCACATCCTCAAGGTATGTCCATTTAAGTATAAATGATTCAAACTTATCATTTTCCATGGCAGAGTAATACTCCATTCTGTAAAAGAACCACAGCTTTTTTATCCCGTCTCCAGTTGATGGAAGAAATAACAGCAGCTAAGAAGTATATGAAGAAATGCTCAACATCATTAGTCATTCAAGAGATGCAGAGGCTGCGGAGAAGAAGGAACCCTTCTCCACTGTTGGTGGGACTGTAGACTCGTACAACCCCTGTGGAGATCAGTTTGGAGATTCCTCAAAAAGCTAGGATTGGCGGTCCCATTTGACCCGGCCATTGCCCTGCTAGGTATATACACACAAGAATTAAAAGATTCATATCACAGTGACACGTGTGCACCCATGTTTATAGCAGCTCAGTTTGTGACTGCTACATCTTGGAAGCAATGCTTCTGTTTTATCAGCCTTTCTTATCATAACTTTAGCCACTTGAACATCTGCACAATGAGCAAAACAGTGCTGCAGAAAGCTGCTGGATAGCAAGCAGTGAGGCACAAGCGGCGGACTTATCTTTAGTTAATGAAACCCCGTGGCAGGGCTGCGGGGAAAAGTCTACACACAAGCACGGTAGGAAAGTACATGCTGCATGGAGCAAACAGAAGCTGGCAAACATGGGTCCAGTCTACTTCCTCCCACTTCAAACACAGGCTCCTGACACAGGGAGGAAAGTCGGTATGTGGAGCCAAACACATGCCGCTGGGACAGAGGAAATTCATCATTCAAAGCAATATTTTCTCTCTACAGTCATGCTTTGTAGTGCAGAAGTCATGTCTCCATTACCTTCTCTTTGCCTATAACATTCATGAATACAAGTCTAAGATTCACTCCGGTTAGGTTACAGGGTTGTAATGCGTTGAGATCTGCCTATGTTGAATCAAGTGCACCCTGTTACACACACAGCAGCAAACACAGGCCATGTGAACTTGACCACTTGGGTCCTCATTGTCTTACCAATGCTTGGTACAGGGATCTTTAACCACACACAGCAAGAAGCAAGACTGGCCAGATAGCATGAGTGCACACGTGCTCTGAGTGAGGGCAAAGCCTCCTGGTGCATTTGTCTTTGCTCAGAGTGAACAGCTTCTGCTCAGAACAGAAATCAGTGGGTCCCTCTGGATTCATGAGGCTAACATTTGGCCACTGACACTGGCCCAGGTCACAGTCCAAAAGATGGCTGTCCTGCAGCAGGCTCAGGCCACCGGGCTATCGTGGTCACTTGTCCAAAGCTGCTGAATCTTCACAGAGCCGGGAGCAGCACCCTGTGTGAGGCAGCCTGGACCTGTGGCTCTTGTGGATTCTGAAGAAGCAGGAGGCATGGTCACAATAAGAAGGAGAAGAAAACACATCATCTCCAGCAGGCAGTAGGCCAAGTTGAGCCTGTACTCAGTCCTGAACAAAATACTTTAAAATGAGTCATGTGTGAGTGCACAGCTGGGCAGATCAGGGCCCAACAGGGAGACAGCAAAGGCCACAGACAGTGGGGAGACAGATGTCATCCTTTTACCCATTTCCATCCCCATCAGATATCACAGGCCTGTGAGAGGTGGTGTTCTCTGCCAAAGCGGCCCCTGGGGCCCGGGACACCGAGTCCTCGGTGTCCCGAGTCCAGGACACCACTGTTCTCACAACCCACCAGCAGGGGTCACACATAGCAAAGGGTGGGGATTAACACAGCACCATGCGGTGGCCACCGCAACTGGTTCAGACTGACTCGGAGCAGGGTCCAGTGGGTTTGTGCGAGGTTTTCTCCATAATGATTTTTCAACTTGTCACTGAAAGAGGAGAAGAATGCATAGTGAGCAAATGCAGTGTGTGGTGCTGGATTTCAGATGTAATTGTAGGGAAAGGAAGGTTTAACATGACAAGGAATATGTGAGCTTGTTACATTATTTAACTCATTAATCTTAGGGATAGTGAGTGGTACTGTGGCTTCTTATGATGTATCCTTCCTCAGAGATGGTATTTTAGAGTAGAATATCACGTTCTACTACTTTAACTATAAACGATAAAAGAAAAAATACAAATGTTGAAAAATATCATCTGGAGTGAAAAGTGTGCATATATTGCTCCTACTCTGTTTAACTCCTATCTTGTTTGAAAATTTTCAAAGCAAAAATATTCGGGAATAAATCCAATTGAACAGTTGTAGGTTTTAAGGAACAGAATAGGTCCGCAGACTCCATGACAGAAATGCGGTGTGCTCCAAACACACGCTCCTCAGCGAGGCCCGCGGTTGCGGGAAGGAGACTGGCTTCCTGCAGCCTGCCTCGCACTGGCTGCCTCTCTCCTGCCAGCCTGGGGCTGGGACGGAGGCCTTGGCAGAGAGGTGCCGCGGAGCAGTCCGAGCAGCCTCGTGCATGGGACATCCACAGCAGAGGACCTCCGTGCCGGAGACGCGGGCCAGAGACAGTGCCGATCCTTAAGGTGGGTTATAAAACTTTTCACTGTGTCCATGAAGAAAGGGCAAGGGAGAAGGACAAAGGTGAGTCGAGCATCCTGTGCCGTCTGGACACAGAAGGGAGAGCGAAGGGGCCTGCTGTTCTGTGCTGGGACTTGTACACACACACTTTACGGTGGAAAGAAATGACGCAGAGAAGATATCATTAGCGGTTAGATGGAACTGTTGGAAAATGCATTATTTTTTGTCCTTTTACGGTTATCAATAGATTCCCATTATAGCACTATAAAATGTATTAGTTTTAAAACAAGGAAACACTATGAAATGAAATTTCTCAAAAAACAGTCTTTTTTAAACTTCCCTACTTTTGCCTTTCGTGACTTCACCTGGCGTGGAGAGTGTGCAGACCTGCCCTCTGATGACACGCGCTGTGGACACGGGACCGGCCCAGAGCAGCTGTGCCCGCACATCAGGAACTGCCACGGCCATGTCATGTCCTGTGGTGTCTGGGACAGAGCAGGGACAGTTTGCTTCCACTCATTGTAAACAACCCACAAGACAACAGAAACACAGAGGAGACAGCAAGGGAGAGGAATCAGACGTCCAGTCCGCGCAGGGAGGGACATGAGGCTTCTGCCAGTGTCACACAGAAGCCAACGCCATCGCTCCCAGCTCCCTGAGGTGCTGCGTCTTCTGTCCAGGCTGGGACCTGTTACCTTGTGCTCCTGGGGACTAAAATAGGGTCACCACGCATAGGACAAGAAACAGAAACTTCTGCAGACCGTCCCTTGAGACAGAGCTTAGAGGTCACTTTGTGTCACAGTTCCTTACTTTCGGGACACGTACATGCTGGTTCTACTTCCCCATAGCACCAGGAAGTTCTCTGGGAGACCGGGCTCAGGTGTCAGAGGCCTGCTCGCCCCTGCTCTGCCAAGAAAACACTCGATCTTATTAGAAACACTCCATCTCCCAGCGTGCAGCCCTCTCTACAGTAAAAAAAGCGTGTCACTGAGTGGAAACGATCCTCTCACCGAGGGGACTCCGCTCTGCAGGGCCAACCGCTTGCACTCCTGTGATTCGAAGACCTCGGCTTCAAGCTACCGATGAAATTATTACAAGTGATCTGTAAAATGATTTCTGAATTTCTCGTTTCTCTTCTGGGAGGAGACATAACAGAGGTCTATGGTCGTGTTGCAATCCCCAGAGCAAATATTTAGTTTCCCACATCTTCACATCCCCCAACATAAATGAAGCCTTTCATTTAGGATTTAGCCACCACCGTCAACCAACACATATGTTAAGATGAACCACTATCAATTTTTGCACATTTAAATTTGCTTCTTAACATGTTTGTTGATGTTCATAATTGTATGCCAAATTTCTTCAGAATTTTTAAAATAAGCTGACAAGAATCTTCACAATACCCAAATTTACATTTCAAATATTTAATTCTTAAGACATGTTTATCCATTTGAATCATCTTCATTGTGTGCCTGTATCTTCATTAATAATCCAAACTCTCCCTGAAGAGCACATCTTTCAACACGAGCAAAGCCCCTGGTGTGTGTTTTCATGCATGTATATATAAAATAGTCTCCAAAGTATGTAATCATAGAAGTTAAACATCTAGTGGGTATTTTATGTGGCTTGCAGTTGTACTGCGTGCTTCAAACTTGCGCTCACACTGTTGAACAAGCTCATGTTCACAGTACATAGTGGAGGACACGTTGACTTCCCACCTCCCGACACTGGGCCTGGCCAGCCCCGCAGCCCTGTGAGCAAGTCTGGAGCCGTCCGCTCTGGAATTTGAGGTGCACACTGGCCACAGAGAGCACTGCGCCTCTGAGGTCCGCCTGTGTTCTCATTTGCAAGACTTAAACGGTTGTATTCAGTGTGCTTTTTCCTCACATTCTCTTTGTGTTTTAACTTTCTTCATTGAATGTTTCTGTTGCAGAAGCATAGTATTTTGATATGACCAAAATAAAATAAATTTCAATTCTTTACTAGAAATCTGTATTTCTAATAAACCTGTAGGTCCCAAGCTCATAAATTAATTATTCAAAAGATTTTTTGAAGGAGTTTTTTAGATGTTTTACTTCTCTCCTTGCTAGACTATAATCCTTTCCAATTTTATTTTTGTAGAGATTTCTATACCATTGCAGATTGATTAAAATATTTAAATGTGATGAACAAAAATTATCTTCATATGTCACATCAAATATATACTAGAAACTTTATACTCTAATCTCTTAATCTTTCACATTTTAGATTGATCTTTGAAACACATTCTGATCCAGCTTTCTAGTTCATTCTTTCCTTGGCTATAGCAGATATACTTTTTAATTAACTGTGTCTGCATTTTGGTAACTCGTGTCTTCTTGCAGATCCTTTCTTTAGCTCAGGTATGTGTTGGAATTATCTAAGCTTGTGTTTTCACTCATTAGCAACCACAGGAAAGCAGAACCAAGCCCAGGCACAGTTCTTTCTCCGGCTCCAGAGACCGTCCAGTCCTAGAGGATGAGAGCTCCAGGGCTTTGCACCTGCCCTGCCTTTTCTGCCAAGCCCTGTGTCTGAGGGCTCAAGTCTTGCACCCTGGCAGCTCAGGCAGCCTGGGGAGGCCACGAGTTCAAAGCCACCTCTATACATGGCCAGGCATTTAAATTTCCCTTTGGTGATACATGTACTTCAAACTTACCTTTAAAATTTTCTCTTTTTTTTTTTTTTTGCAAAATAGGTATATTTTATATACATATCATAATCACACTCAACACTGACAATTTGTACCAGTATATGACATGACTTGATTCTCATTTTCCCCATTCCCCTACTAGCCTACAACCCCCACTCCCTATATACATAAGCTTTGCTTTCTTTTTTACTACCATTTAAAAATTTTCAGTTACTAAATCTTCTAATAGAAAGTGTTTGCGAATTTTAGGATTTCTGGTGTTGTTTTTGGTGACGCAAGGGATTTATGTTCCAGTGTGTCTCCTGTGCATGCCTGGTAACAGCTAGGAGAGGAGGGGACAGGAGAGAGAAAATGGCCGACAGTGTCCTCAGGGACCCTGATTTCCGGCATTCCCTTTCATGCTGGGAGAACCAGTTTTCTCAATGTAGTATTTTACGTTGACCAGTCTGCCAACAAGCCAGCCACACGTGGGCTTGTAAATGTCTTAGTATTTTCTGTTTCCTAGCACATCCATTCTTTGAGGTCTCCCAAGCCTGCCTGACAGCCTGTCTCCACTTTGATTTCCCACCTCACCGAGGTCTGCAGTTGCAACCTGCTGACAGGTGTCTGCCAGGCTTCTAGGTCAAGGTCTTCACCACAGCAGCAGCCAGACCTCACAGCCACGCAGGTACCTTCTCTCCTTCTCTCTGCTCCCTCCAGTGCCTTCTGAGCTTCCTTCTGAATCTGAGTGCACTTCTGCGTGAGATTTCTTAACATCCTCTGAGGAATTTTCAGAAAATGTAATTAATGAAATTATTTCTAATCACCAAAGATTTATGCAAAAGCATCCCAAATTTAACACTTGAAAGTAAATAGTTCTATACAAAAATACAGTATATAGTATGCTATGTTATTTCCTTCCCAAAGCTATAAAAAATTAGAACTGCAAACTTTTGGTATTATCCCAGTTAAAATATACAGTGGGCTGTTCATACCCATGAGTTCTGCACCTGTAAACTCAACCATGTACTGAGAAAAGTCATTTTAAAATTGGTCTGTACTGCCACACCCACTCACCTTTAGTGCAGTAGAACAGTTGTTTACGTGTCTGCACCATCATGTAAGGTATAGTGAATATTCTAGCAATAACAGTGTATGGCTGGGAGTATGTGGCTCATATGCAAATGCTGAACCACTGCATATAAGGACTTGGACTCTGGCATCCTGTGCTTCCCTGGAGATGTTGTGATGGCCTGTTAGACTGAATTTATCTTCTGAAATTCACCACCTGGTCTTGGAAAGCAAAGCCTGTAAGTGGTAACAAAGCAATTACCTGGGGCCCTGGCATGCTCTCCCTTATCTTTTACTGAGGACACAGGGATCAGATATTGGCTATAGACCAACAAGCAACCCTCCCAAACCCAGCCCCGCAACACCCCGGTCTGACAGCCAGGTCCTAGACCAAGAAATCCGTATCTACTGTGGAAACCACTCCATCTGCGTCATATGGACTCTTATTAAGAAGTTAGTGTTCTGGATTAAGAAGTTGGACCCTAGATGAAGAAGTAAAAACCTGATGTTTTAAGATCACTCTAGAAAAATATATTTTCTTTGATTTTATGTCAGTCGATGGCACAGAACAATGAACTGGGAATCTGGTAAGGATGCTGAGGAATTCTCCACTTTCACCTGCTGGCATAGGACTGGCTCACCGCCTCTTCCGAGTCACTTCAAGGCCCTTTTGAGCGGCAGCTGCTGGCAGAGGGTCAATGCGTAGTGTCTCGGGGCAGCGGTGCTCAAGCCCACAAACCTACACAAGGCCACGCCTGGTCCAGCAGCTCCCCCATCTTCGCCCTCAGCCTGCACAGCTCAGGGCTGCTGCCAGCGGCTGTGGCAGAACCAGCGCAAGCTCCTCAGGGGTGCCTTGTCTAGAAAACTGTGGTTATGCCAGTCAGTGCCAGCGGACAACTGATCCGTGTGAGCGACTTGACAGAGGGCTGGATTCGGAGCACGACCAGGGCGAGCTCACAGGTGAGCGCGTCTATCAGGAGCAGGTGGGGTCTGGCTGGAGAGCGCCGGTCCCAGAGTGCGAGCCTGCCGCACAGCCAGCCCTGCCCCTCCCCCCTAGCATTCTTCCCCAGTTGTGTCCAGCCACCGTGGCAGGACCACTGTACCCCTTGCTGTTCCCCAGGACGTTCTTTCTGGTGCCAGCTGGGCAAGGACTGAAATCCCCCACCGGTGTACCTGTCCCCCTTTTCGTGGTGACTGCCAGGCACTTGTCCCCACTACAGAAAAGCGGACCAGTACAACTGTTTAAGGAACAAATGTTAATGGATTACAGCAGAAACTTTCTATAGATTTATAGAATTACAGCAGAAACTTTCTACAGATTTGTAATTCTGTCCATGTTTCTAGACCCCAGAAGATCAGAATAATTGTATGTTTTATAAGATGGACAGACTTTCTGACAAATATTTCAGGTTATCATTGACCTCAGTTATCTATTATATCATTCTGTAATAAAAGCTTTTTTAAATATTTACCTAATCTTATATAATTATTACATAATTTTTCTTTCAATAACCTAATTGTAGATTTTGTGAAACTCACTTAAGTTTTAAGCTTTGTCTTTGAAAAAGGAGCAAACAAATAAATTTTGCATTTGTAAGCTTTATGCAATTGAAAATGATGTGCACTCTGAGAGATATTGATGTATTTCAACTTCATATAGCTTCATGAAAAATAAATGCTCAGTACTGAAAAGTAGGGTGTTTTGAAATGTCAACATCAAAACTGAGTTTTGCAAACAGCTTTGACTTATTAGGGTTGGGAACATATTAATTCCCAATTTTATGAGAAAGCAGAGTGTCTCTCATTATCAAAAGTTTAAACTGAGTCATGATTTTCCTATTGTTGTCTGCTTTTTAACTCAGATAAAAAGACATGCTTGATCTTCTTTTTCTTTTTTTGTATATTATGTTTCTTAGTAGAATAAAAAAGCTCTGGAAATTTAATGCTTTTAGGATTCAGAAACTGTAGTTCAAAGTTGTTTTCCTTTATAATATTTCCATTTCAAACCCACTAAGCTCAAATATGTCTTTCACAGAGGATTGTGTTTACTGTAACTTGCTTAGAGTCTGACTTCAACAGTCTGTTTGTCTTTCACTGAACAAGTAACTTTGATTCTCAGTTCATCTGCATCACTCGTGAGCATCTCGAGGGCCCAGAGGTACCTGGAGTATTAGCAACAAGGACGCCAGGGAGAGGAAAATACTGGGAAGGAACATTTTCAATTCAGTCCTAGAAAAACAACTGAGATGAAAAGTGTTAGAAAAATCAGGAGAAAATGTAAAATTTTGTTTTTCCTCCAAACCAGTGTTCTAGACAAAAAGTAGAAAAATTTACTTGAAAAATAGAAATCATGGTGGTCTGTGATGGTTGGGTGCTCTATATGTTTTCAGCTAAAAATTGACAACTATTAAATTGTTGGACATTCCTGAGAAAGAGACATTAGCAGAAATCAAGCTGAGACATTTCCTTTCACGTGTGCAAGAACTGAAGGTGTGTAAACCGGGACCTCCAAGGGGCTGGCAGGTGCGGCTCCTCAGCTCCTTCGCTGCCCACTTTCATGTAGCTTCTTCCCTTTCATTTCAAATTCTGCGTAATGCACTGAACACCTGTTGTCTTCAGCATCTGTGATTTTAAGAGTTCACAAAACGTATTGCACACATGTGTGCCACCGGGCCCTTGCACCACTGCTCTGAAGACACAGCCGCCTGGCCCCAGCACAGCCGCCCCGTCCTGCCCTGACCGCTCCCGGAGCCCCCTGAAGTAATTGTGTCCTTTCAATAACATCTATAGGTAGAATCTCAGTGCACGGATGCTTTGGGGCTGACTTTCTCCACTCGGTGTGACCCCAGATGTTCCCCCATCTGTCGCCGTGTCGGCAAGAGCTGAGTCCCAAGGTCTTCCTCCCAGACGTTCAGGAGAGTGTTACTTCCAACAGCCCAGACTGGAAACACCTCCAGTGTCGATTTAAAACTCTGCAATACTCACTTTCTGTGAAATACTCAGCAGGTAAAAGAAATTGATTACTGATAAATTATTTTACTTTCAGCTTATGTTTGTCTTTATGCTAAAATGTCTGTTTTAGGCAAATAGTTGGCTTTTGCTTTTATACTCAATCAGACAGTCTGTGTTTTCACTGGAAAATGCTCACTGATCTCTTTTAGCGTGATTATTACAGTCACATGTACTTTCTTGTGATATTTGTTTCTCCCATCCTTCCCATTCTCCTTGTTTTCCTCATGTATTCTATGGAATTACTTCAATATTTTTATGAGCACATTTGTTTTATTTCATTAGCTATAACATACTGTCGGGCATTTTAGTGCTTTCTTTCCAGTGGACTGTGTGCATCTTTGATTTGTCCAAGCTATGTTCAAATATTATCATGCCACTTTACACGTCAGCGGACTACTTCACACAGTCAACCACGGTCACTGCCTCCCAGGACCCTAAGGAAATAAAATCTGCAGATTTTTCAAGTCCTTTGTAAAAAATGTCATAGTGTTTCTGTGGAACCAACCCGTACACATGCTCCTATATTTTTAAAATCATCTCCTGACAACTTATAGTACCTCACACAATGTAAGTGCCACGTGGCTACACATTATACTGCACTCTTTAGGGGATCATAACTAAAAAGTCTGTATATGTTTGCTACACACGTGATAATTTTTTCTAAATATTTTTTATTGAAGTTGAGCAAATCCATGGAAGAAAACCTGTAATATGGAGGGTAAACATTCCTTTATCTCTCCCTCCTGGTGTTTGAGCTAATTTTTCATCCTTCCATGTATCTATATATATATAGAGAGAGAGAGAGAAAGAGAAAATATAATTTGTATCATGTAAATCACCACTGTTGCTATTCTTATGCAAACCTGTGCTTGAAAGGGAGCTTGTGTGGACAGAGTCAAGGCTCCAGAGCCTTCTGCGACCTGTGAAGGTGACTCCAGCTTCCTCTCACCTGCTTTGCACAATCTTTCAGCTGTAAAATCAGCTCCCTTCCTTGTCTATGTTCCCCTGTACAGAAAGTGTCTTCATTTTCTCTCTCTGTCCCTGGGTTTGAGTCATTTTAAATGTTCTTGTTACTTGTTACTCAGAAAGCATCTTGGGTCTGTATACTCAATTTTTATTCAATTTAAAAAAACTTTTTCCTTCTATCACTTCAAACTTTTTGCTGCAACACTCCGAGGGGAACTCAAATTACATAGATCTATGGCCCTGTGATGTTGCCCTGTGCCCATCTGATTGTCTGACAATTTTTAAACCATTCTTTTTCCCTGCTTTGTTTGCAAAGTTTCTGATGCTGAGCCCTCAGTTTGCTAACTCTATCTTTTGGGCTTGTGTCCTGCAGTGACAATATGCATCCTGCAATGTGTTTTTTTCATCTGCCACATTATATTTCTCATCCATAAATATTAAGTTTTTCCTACATATTCCATGCCTCTTTTTTGCTTTTACTTTAGCATGGAAGTATTATTATACCAATTTCAGTGTGCTTGTCTGCTTTGTATAAAATCAACATTTTTGGGGCTGGGGAGTTAGCTCAGTGGTTCCGGCGCCTGTCTTGCAAGCACAAGGGCCCGGGTTTGATTCCCCGGTAACCACATAACAATACTAGGTGTGGAGACCCACACCCAGCAGCAACCAGTACCACACACCACAGTGCCGGGCGTGGTGGCTCACGCCTGTCATCCCAGCACTCGGGAGGCAGAGGCAGGAGGATTGTGATGTGAGTTGGAGGCTGAGCTCAGGGCCAGCCTAAACCACAAAAGCGAGACCCTGTCTCAAAAAACCTAAAAAAAAAAAAATCAACATTTTTGGGGGTCCTGTTTAATGGTCTAATCTGCCCAGCATTAGGTATGGAATCTTTCTGCTCATGTCCATGTCTGCCATCTTTGACTGGAGGCTGGAAATTATTCATTTTTCCTTCCTACATTTTACATATTTTATTTACTGTGATATTTCTATTATCATTTATCTGAATTCTGTGGATTTTACTGTCACCGTTATATTTATCAAAGAGTATTTAAAGCGAACACTTACCTTCTCGCGCTTGCCCTTAGCGCACTGCCCTCTCTTGTGCTCTTTCGCACAGTTGCACAAGGTTCACCCACTTTGCTCTCTTCTGACCCCTTGTTGCTGAGGTCTCCGCGTGGCTTGCTGACCCTGTGCAGCGCCTGTGCTCCTCACCTTAGCACTTCCTTTGGTCTACCTGGCCAGGGAGGGGGAGGGAAGTGAGAGTTCAAAGCACCAGCTGCCAGAACATCCCTCTGAGCTTCACACCGGATGTGTAAGAAGCAGCAATATTGACATGAGTCACAGCTTAGACTTTAATGAACAAGCAGTGGGGTTTGCCAAGAAAGACTTGGGAAAGACCTCCCCCAGACCTGTGTGGTACCCTCTGCTTGTCTAGGCTGTTCAGCAACACAGGATTCTAAGAGGTTAGACTCCGTTCTCCTGCCTCCTGCCCCAGGACAGTCATGTTGACTTCCCCATCAGAGGAAAGGATACAAAAGAAGATTCCAATAACTCACTTCCTGTGAGTCTTCTTTGGGGTGGCTCTGGCCACTTCTGTCCCTATCCGGGCCCACTCACCGTCCTTCAGGGCACACCAACACCACCTGAAAGCTCAAGACAGGAGCTGCGCACGCCCCATGCCCCCGAGACTAGCTGTGCGGAGTCAGCCAGGAGCTATGGTGGTGGACACCGAGCCCTGGTCAGTAGCTCGGAATCAGCCTCCTGTGCACAGCTTTCCGGATATCCTGACACTTGTTCTCCTGGATCTGGGACCAGCCGATGGGCGGTGGGACCACGCTGCTCCTAGCTGCTTCCCAGCAATTCCTAGAGAAGCAGTCATAGATTTCCCTTATCTTCTCTTAGAAAATAAGTACAAACCATTCATCCACCTGCCACAGCGAACTCTGGGGTGAGGCTTTTGGGACCCAGCTGTACGGGACTCTCCCCTCCCTGTCACTAAGGCCAGAAGAGTGGGTGTGGTGAGGGTCCCCAAGCTCTGTGCGAACCTGAGCAAGGCTGTGGGCGGGAGAGAACCATCCTGAGGACCACCTTGTGTGGCCTCCTCTGGTCTGGGGCCGGCAGGACTCGGGACTCAGGGCTCAGGCAGGGTCCTGCCACCCACCCTGCCGTTACCTGGAAGCCGGGCAGCTGCCCCTGGTCAGACGCAGCCCTTCTAAGGGCCCGAGCTCCCTCCCTCCCTGGAGTTTGGGCATCTTCAGCAGTGCCCAGTGTGTGGAAAGTGGAGGGCCAGGGCGCCAGCCAGGGTCCTCCCGGGCACTTCTGCTGGACCGTACTTCTCAAGGCATCCAGGAGCGGGGGCAGGATGGAGACGCGGCTGAGTGTTGGCATGCGTGCCTTAGATGCGTGCCTTAGATCTGCCCCGGACACAGTCTGCACCTCACTGCGCGGTGGCATTGGGCACCTCAGGTGAGAGTGGAAGTTGTTTACACTCCTTTCTAGCCAAGGCATATTTATTTTTCTCTTAAGGCTTTTCTCTAGTGTTGATTTCGGCATCTGTTCATGGATCAGATGTTGCTCAGGGGTGACACTGTCTCTCCCACCGTCCCTGAGGTTTTTACACCTCTCACTTGGGCCCCAGTCGGAGCTGCAGCTGCTGGTGGGGAGACGCACGGAGGAAAGGGAGGCCTGCGGAGGCACCAAGCTTCAGTCCCACTTCCTGCCACTTGCTGCTCCTGCAGTGACACAATCGGAAAGTTGTTCCCCCAAGTGCAAGACCACGCGTCTCTGTAATGACAAAGGTAAGAATTCCACAATCCACTTTGGTCGCTCTTTCTTTTCTAGGTTAATTCTTTTCTCACATGAGAGTAAACCCCCACGTGAACCACAGGACTCCTCCCCACTGGAGCATCGATGTGTGTGTGACTAGTAGAGAGCACAGACCGGAGCCATGGTCACCGTTGTTCTCACACTGGTCATTAGTGATAGTTTGGCCTGATGGGTTTTTCGTAGCCAAGTGAGCTTCCTGTGCATTCTGGTTGGCTTCTGGGACTTGACTTAGTGAGTGAGAGCCTGGGACACATGACCACATACCAGCCTCACACTGCAGCACCTTCAGCAGGTCTTTGCAGTTAAGCAAATTGCTTCCCAGGAGGAAAGAATGGGTTTGCTGCCACAGAGCTGTTCAGTGTCTGCTGTTAGGCAGGACAGTCTCCGTACACCACACGACACGATCCAGCCCTGATCATTCAGCCAGCCGAAGCCCCTCCAGCACACGGCTGCCAGTGCGCTGGAGTTTAAGCTGCTCTGGAAGCCACCATGTCTTCCTCAAAGGGAGAAGCCGTTGGAGCTCTGGGTCAGGGCCATGTCCTCACCCTCTGTGGCCCAGGATTCAGAGATGCTGCTGGGCGAGGGGAACCTGCAGGCTTTACACATCTAGCCAAGTGCCCCAGGTAGAGGACGACTCCTCTTAAACAAGATCGGCTAGAGTTCCAGGGAGATTTATCACAAAGTCCTATGGTAAATGGTCAAAGTACAGAAGCTTAAAATCATCAAAACTGAAGGAAATCATCCTAGTACTGGCACAAACTCTCAGTGCTGAGTGTATCATAATGTATACATAAAATGAACCAATAAAATCAATTTTAAAAAAAGAAATCCATTCCACCTGCTAGACCTCCCTGATGTCATCAGTTTGCTGAGCAGAAACTGCAGGTGAAGTTGGTGAATCTGTCACATATTTTAAGGAATCTGGGCTAGGCTCTGAGATGAGGTCTTAGAGGGGCATTCCAAACCCTCTCCTGACCACTTGGAGCATACTATTATGGCAGTGACTAGATCCAGGAGACAGACAGACAAATCAGTTGACTTTGGACAATGTAAAGTTCAGATCTCATCAAAGAACATTCCGACTCTCTTCTGTGTCTTTAAACAGCATTATTGATGAATGATTTATAAAATAAAAACTTCATGCATTTTAGATTTACTGCTCAAAGGGTTCTGAGAAACTCACACACCTGTGCCACAGCCTAGGTTTGGACATCTCTGTTACCCCTCACCAGCCTGTCCCAAGTCCCTCCCAAGACACAGACACCCACTGGTCGGCTTCCTGCTCCTCCACCTCGAGTCAGTGTACATGTCATATAAACTGGACCGCCCAGCCTCTGGTCTTTCGTCTTTTACTTAGCATTTCTTCTTAGATTCATCTGTGCTTACATAGCCGAGTAATCTTCCATTTGTTCATGGATCAGACGTTGAACAGTGTTCCGTTATGCGGCTTTTCACTCTTACCCCCTGCTTGGGACATTCCCGGGTTCTGCCTCTCTGAATAAAGCTTCTTCGGACATTCAGTCAATGGTCTTTTCATGGAAACATGTTTTCACTCTCCTAGGACACAGTGGGGGTGCTGGGTCGTGTGGAAAGCGTACATTTAAACATCTTGGATCTCCCAACCTGGTTTGCCCGTGCAGAATGCCAGGCATGAGGAGTCTGCAACCTTCCTCCTCTCTTGCCAGTGCTTGGTGCTGTCGGCCTCTACACTAAAGCTACTCAGTCTGCTGGTCCAGCTTTACAATTTTAATCTGTGTTTCTTTAGTGACTGTTGAGGTAGTGATTTGTTTGCAACATGTGCTGAAATACTTTGCCTTTTTGTTGAATTTTCTACTATACATTGCTGACTTGTTATAACTATTTATTTATTCTAAATTTCAGTTCCTTATCATCTGATGTTAGAATTTTTTCCTAATCTGCATTGAGTGAGTGAGTGTATGTGGCTTACATTTTCATTTTCCTAATGCAGTCTTTCTAAAAGAAAAGTTTAATTTCAATGAGGTCCAGTTTCCTGAGTGTTTTATGTTATAGCTCATAATTTAGGGTCATACCAAACATAAATTAAGCCAATTTCACAGATATTTTCTCTTAAAATATCCATAGTTTGGGAACATATACATTTCAGTGAGGAATTCTATGTACACAGGAAGTATGGCCTATTCTGTGAGGTAACTGTCTATTTTTTATTCAAAAGTTCTAGCACCATTTATTTAGAGCACTAGCCTTTCTTCCATTAAATTGTCTTGGCTCTTTCACTGAAAATCATTGAACCATAAATATAAGGCTGTGTTTCTGGTCTTGTTATTCTGTGGATTTCTATTTGCTGCTTACATGTTTATCTTGTCATCTTGAGCTCTGTGGGATTTTAGCAAGCCATAAAGTTGGATAGTATAAATTTCTCAATTTATCCTTTTCAAAGTAGTATGGTTGTTTTGATTTTTCTTCATGTGTGTGCACAATAATAATCTTGTCAGCCTACACAGGTAAACTCAAATGGGATTTTCATAGATATTTCACTGAGCCCATAGATCAGAGAGAGGGGCTGTCACTGGGTGGTGCTGGGTCCTTCACCAAATGGACACAGTATGTGTCCAGCTTAGGTATTTAGCAGATCTTTTATTTCCCTAAGCAAAGTTACATAGTTTCCAATGTAATCTAGTATTTCTCCAGGAATATTTAGACCTAAGTAGTCATTCCTTAGAATGCTATTTTGAAGGTTATTTATTCACACTTAGCATTCGGATTTGTGCTGTAATTCATAACTGACTTTCGTGTACTATTGTATGCCTGATGTTCTAACCTCATGCATAAGATCTTTTACAGTTTTTCTAGATTCTTTGTGAATTTTCATATACAAAATCATGTTATTTATCTCTGGATAAATAATTTTCATTTCACCCTACAGTACACTTTAATTTCCTTCATACCTTCTTGTACTGGTTGAAAATTCCATCCACCATTGAATGAAGGCTGAGTGAGGGGTCTCCTTGACTGGTCCTCAGGAAAGCTTTCTGTCCCCACCGCAGCACAGGCTTCCTGCATGGCACCAGCAGGCCCTTGGGTGTAGATGTGGTGATGACAGTCCACTTGCAGCAGATACCCTGGCTGTCTGCAGTCCTCTGCTCCATCCTACAGAGTCTGGCTTTGCACTGCTGCCTGGCTCACGCCCACCCCAACTCAGCCGTGTGGCGATGAAGCACAGAAGCTTAGTACCAGGACAGGACAGAAGCTTAATACCAGGACAGGACAGAAGCTTAATGCCAGGACAGGACAGAAGCTTAGTGCCAGGACAGGACAGAAGCTTAGTGCCAGGACAGGACAGAAGCTTAGTACCAGGATAGGACAGAAGCTTAGTGCCAGGACAGGACAGAAGCTTAGTGCCAGGACAGGACAGAAGCTTAGTGCCAGGACAGGACAGAAGCTTAGTGCCAGGACAGGACAGAAGCTTAGTGCCAGGACAGGACAGAAGCTTAGTACCAGGACAGGACAGAAGCTTAGTGCCAGGACAG